>CM061043.1:8212635-8310135 GCA_030762985.1 Adelphocoris suturalis
ATATATATATATATATATAATAATATATATATATATATATATATATATGTATGAATAACGCAATATTAAAGCACTTTTAATAAAGCAGACCAGTGGATTAGTACTGCCCACTTTGGTTCTGCATCTGTGAGATGCGTACTTAAAGAAAATGACACTGTATGATATAATTTCAAGAGAATGACATTCACAATGGAATGGAAGAAGTTTCACAGAATGGGATTAGAAAGGTATGATACAGTGTTACGCACTGAACTGGTCTCGTGTTAAAAGTTGTTGTAGAGCACAACAATAATAGGTAGTACGGAGGTTGTGGGTTCTGGTCCTTGTTTAAAAATGAAATGAAAATCAGGGAAGTCGGTTTGAAGGAGATATTTCCCCCGTCAAATTTGGAGAACAGCAGTAGTGTTTATTTTGTAATTGGCGAAAATTGGCCAGGCCGTTAAAGCAGCATCTCACTCCCAAATTCAGCAAAAAGAGTGAGAGAATCTATCGGTTTGTCCCAAATCGGATAACATGGTGCATTTTGTGGTTTGGCATATTTTTTACGTGGAGCGTCTATTTGGGGAGATATCACATTTTTGATTGTCTAGGAGGAACGAGTAGTTTTTGGATGGGGTCAGTAATTTTATTTGACTTTTGCTGTCCGAGAGAAGCTCCCTTTCTAATTTAAATATCCTGGGGTGAACAGGATTGAATTAAGCTCACATTGTTGATCAGGATAAACCCCGTTATTTTTTTCATCCCTTAATGCCCAAGAGGTACTCCCTATTAAATTTCACATTCCTAGGGTGAATAGGAGATAATTTAGCTAACTCAGCTGATCAGAATAGAGCCCATCAATTCATTCGTCTCATAATGTCCCAGAGAGTCTCCCTACCAAATTTCAACTTCCTAGAGTAAACAGGAGAGAATTTAGCTCACTCAGCTGATCAGGAAAGAGCCACTGAGTTTATTCGTATCTTGATGTTCCAGAGAGTCTCGCTATCAAATTTCAACTTCCTAGGGGGAACGGGAGAGAATTTAATTCACTCAGCCCAGGACTTGCTCGAAGCAGTTCCGAAAACCCCAATAGGCACTTCGTCAGGTTAAATGTAGCCTATGTTTCAAATTTTGAGAAACTCCGAAAACTTGCATTTTGACGCCTCGCTTTAGCTAATATAATCGATCTATAGTTGTACATTTGGGATCAGGCAACTCAGAGGGCAACGACTGATATGGGGGCGATCCAAGATAAGCAAAGAATATTATGTTTGAGCCGACAGGGTGAGGTCGAGAGGAGGCCAATGTTGGGCCGAAGTTCTACTTTGTTACTTATCCCATTGCGTCTCGTTGCAATGGTTTATTGAAAGCTTGGCAATCCGAGATTATCGTCTCGCTGGAACAATTTCCCGAAATCCACGGTAAAACTGGCTTCACATCATGCCCCCTACAGATATGCAACTTGACAACTACCCTGGTTGGTTTATTTCAGTCTCTCTCTCTCTCTCTCTTAACTTCAATCGTTAAAACTTTAAAAAGTTAAACTCTTAACTTTAACCATAATCGTAACTTTGACGATTTTGGTGTGTACATAATATTAACTGAGAAGTTATTTATTTTATATATTTTCATTACAAAAAGAATTATATTGCTATTCGATTGTTTTGAGGATATATAACCTATGTTTTCCAGGGGGAATGTAAGAGAGGTCCTAATCCCACCCTGGTTGTTTAAATAAACGATTCATTTATTCACTCATTCTCTCTCTCTCTCTCTCTCTCCCTCCGTAGGAATTACCTAAATGTGTTTTCAAAACGCCTCCCTCTCACTCCCACACTCCAGCCTCCTTCAAGTCTTATATTTACTGCGTCGTAGCGCGTGTTTGAGCCCTCAGATAGCGCTAATTATCCGGACAGTCCGACCGTCGGGAGCAACAGGAAAAACCTTTACGACACCCAAGAACCTCATTAGCGTTACCGAATAGTAACACTAACTTAACCTACCCTCCCACAATCCCCCGTTCCGAAGAGAAACTTCAACTTTTATTAGTCAGCTCTCAGCGCTTCAGTTGCCGTATAACTGCCGGAGAGTTTGAAAAGATTATCGACTTAACTGCTTCAGATTTAACAACTACCGTCTGAGGACGAGGTCGAAGCAATAACGTTTGTTTCGTTCTCCGAATGAATGCTCTCCCCCTTCATTCCCAGCCTCCCCTAATAAAGGATCTGAGATGAGAAGGAGTGCGCCGGGGCGTTAATCTCTCCCAGATACGGCGCGTTCTCAAAAGCAACTTTCCGAGCACTTATTAGTCAAACCGCAGGAACACGGAGACGGGAGTCCAATGAAACTATGAATAGGGGTGTATCAGAAGACGCGAAAGCATCCATTCGGATTCCAGATATAGATCACATAGCCGGCCGCGAAAAAGCGTGATAGCCTCATCCTACCGTAATTGGCGGGATTGTTAAATGTAGAGCTCCCTCCCTTGGTTCGTCCTGATTACTCTAGTTTCGAGTTGTGGCTGCCAAGCGCGAGGATCTGGGAAATTCGATTCTTATCGCGAACAACGCTGAACCTCAACCAGATAATCACATATATTGTCCAAATATTCACCTAGCGACTTCCATGTTCGGAACATACTACTATTACGTGTAAAAAAAAAGAGGCAGAGTTCCCACAACAAAAAATCATTACTCTGCGTAGATGCAATTCAGATATTGAATCTCTTACCGTTCCTCTTGTATAATTATGGACAAGTATCTATCAAATTCTCTTTAAAAATTTCATTAGGCCATTTTTAAAGATTCCTAGGTACATACTTCAGTTCCAGTTCGGTACCAGAGCCGAGCGCACGTGTTTTTTGCGAGCTCCGTATTAAGTATTGATTTAGCAGGGTTGTATTGTGAATTTCGTTTCAGTTTTTGTTTTTTTGTGGTTGGTGTTAGATTAACTCTCAGCAATAACAATTTTCATAAATTTTTAACGGGTAGATATCGGGAAAAAGGTCAATTTTGCGAGTTTGATTGGTGATTTGTTGTTTACCGAAGGGAAAGGACTATCCACTCGACCGAATACCGTATTCCTTAGTCGTGTCAGCACTCGGAGACCGGTGTCGTGTCGAATAATTTCAACTACGAAAATGTCGACCTCCGAGTTACATCAGGTAATTCAATGTCTTGACGTAATCACAACCAAACTTCAAAACTGCGACTGGATTTTGAAGGAACATACAAATGTTTTGGATACACAGGTGCATGCTCTTGTCGCAAGAAATCGCTAACAGCCAAGAAAGAAACTATGTTTGCTCATAAAAAAAATTAATAAGAGAAATGACAGTATAGAAGAAACTCTAGTATTATCTGGAAAAAATAATACGAAACAGATCCGGCACACGGACACCAGAAACGATCTTATTCTTCATAACGTTCTACAAGGAAAAGAAAACATGAATATTCTCAAGAGGAAGGTGATCGACATTTTTAGAACGGAATTAAATTGCATTCTTGAGGATTATCAAGAATTAGGTGTAAGATGTTTAGGCATCATCCAATCTTCTAGAAGTAGACCAGTTCACATTTTGCTAATAATTTCGCTAAATCTAAAGTACGCCAGAACATTTACAAGTCCAAGGGATCCCAATTTAATACATCCGAGTTCAACGATAGACAACACGGGGAATTTAGGAAGCATCCCTTGCTCAAGTTGTTTCACGCAAGAAAAGACGGGAAGCATGCCGTCTTCATTGGAGATGAACTACTGGTTGATGGATGCGTCTCCTGAAAAAAAATTATCATCCACTATGGACGAATTACGTTGGAAGATCCTACATCTACTGAGTCAGAAGTGGAGATTAATCTGAATACTCCTCCTCCGTCTCCTTCCATTTCTCCAGAAAACAGGCCAAGAAAAAGATGAAAATTTACAAGAGATACTCGTAGAACGAACATCAACACAGCTTTGGAAATTTTTTGCAATGACACGGGATTATTATTGACATTCGGCAGTGGAGTGTAGGCATGAATGATTGTGATCTATGATAACTATGCAGTGCTCATTTATTATACGATATTTATGTGGACCTATATAAGTAATTATTTGACACATCATACATAGAAGTCTAACATTGTTTGTTGTGGCAGAAATGAAGGAAAGATATCATGTGCTATTTTTTAATAATATATGTAGGTACTCGTATTTAAGGAACACCTTGTAATATCTACGGGTTATACAACAAAATTGAATTTAATTGAGTTCCCACAACAAAAAATCATTACTCTGCGTAGATGCAATTCAGATATTGAAACTCTTACCGTTCCTATTGTATAATTATGATCTAGCATATGTAAAATTCTATTTAAAAATTTCATTAGGCAAGTTTTAATGATTCCTAGGTACTTATACTTGAGTACCAGTTAGGTAGCCGAGCCGAGCGCACGTGTTTTTTGTGAGCTCCGTATTAAATATTGATTTAGCAGGGTCGTATTGTGAATTTCGTTTCAGTTTTTTTTTTTTTTGTGGTTGGTGTTAGATTAACTCTCAGCAATAACAATTTTCATAAATTTTTAACGGGTAGATATCGGGAAAAAGGTCATTTTTGCGAGTTTGATTGGTGATTTGTTATTTACTTAAGGGAAAGGACTATCCACTCGACCGAATACCGTATTCCTTAGTCAGCAGCACTCGGAGACCGGTGTCGTGTCGAATAATTTCAACTACGAAAATGTCGACCTCCGAGTTACATCAGGTAATTCAATGTCTTGACGTAATCACAACCAAACTTCAAAACTGCTACTGGATTTTGAAGGAACATACAAATGTTTTGAATACACAGGTGCATGATCTGTCGCAAGAAATCGCTAACATCCAAGAAACTATCTTGCTCATAAAAAAAATTAATAAGAGAAATTACAGTATAGAAGAAAATCTAGCATTGTCTGAAAAAAAATAATACGAAACAGAACCGGCACACGGGCACCAGAAACAATCTTATTCTTCATAACGTTCTAAAAGGAAAAGAAAACATAGGAGATGAACTACTGGTTGATGGATGCGTCTCCTGAAAAAAAATTATCATCCACTATGGACGAATTACGTTGGAAGATCCTACATCTACTGAGTCAGAAGTGGAGATTAATCTGAATACTCCTCCTCCGTCTCCTTCCCATTTCTCTCCAGAAAACAGGCCAAGAAAAAGATGAAAATTTACAAGAGATACTCGTAGAACGAACATCAACACAGGTTTGGAAATTTTGGCAATGACTCGGGATTATTATTGACATTCGGCAGTGGAGTGTAGGCATGAATGATTGTGATCTATGATAACTATGCAGTGCTCATTTATTATACGATATTTATGTGGACCTATATAAGTAATTATTTGACACATCATACATAGAAGTCTAACATTGTTTGTTGTGGCAGAAATGAAGGAAAGATATCATGTGCTATTTTTTAATATGTACTCGCATTTAAGGAACTCCTTGTAATATCTACGGGTTATACAATAAAATTGAATTGAATTGAGTTCCCACAACAAAAAATCATTACTCTGCGTAGATGCAATTCAGATATTGAAACTCTTACCGTTCCTATTGTATAATTATGATCTAGCATATGTAAAATTCTATTTAAAAATTTCATTAGGCAAGTTTTAATGATTCCTAGGTACTTATACTTGAGTACCAGTTAGGTAGCCGAGCCGAGCGCACGTGTTTTTTGTGAGCTCCGTATTAAATATTGATTTAGCAGGGTCGTATTGTGAATTTCGTTTCAGTTTTTATTTATTTTGTGGTTGCTGTTTGATTAACTCTCAGCAATAACAATTTTCATAAATTTTTAACGGGTAGATATCGGGAAAAAGGTCATTTTTGCGAGTTTGATTGGTGATTTGTTATTTACTTAAGGGAAAGGACTATCCACTCGACCGAGTACCGTATTCGTTAGTCAGCAGCACTCGAAGAGCCGACCGGTGTTGCGTCGAATAATTTCAACTACGAAAATGTCGACCTCCGAGTTACATCAGGTAATTCAATGCCTTGACGCAATCACAACCAAACTTCAAAACTGCTACTGCCAAGAAATTGCTAACAGCCAAGAAACTATGTTGCTCATTAAAAAAAAAAAAAAAAAATATATATATATATATATAATATATATATATATATATATTATATATATATATATAAATATGTGATGTCCCCCTCATCCTCACACAACTGTCCTTCTTCAATGTCCGATGCCATAGGGTAAATCAATCACAATACCGAATGTAATACGTTAATAATAACACAGTTTATTATAGAAACTTGTACAAACACTCGAAATTAGCGTACTCCCCCTCGACGGATCACATCATAGTAAGTTAAACACAATCAGATTCACAGATAGGTAACGTACAATAAAACATAAATTGGAAGACGATCCTTCCTGTAACAACAACGATAGCGAACTGACTGACAAAGGTAGGTAGCAGGTATATTATATCCATCTAAGTTCGCATTTGTGCCGCGAGGGGAGTTATGAGCAGCTAGTGACGACACATTGTGTTATTCGAGTGACAAATCGATTATATGATCGAAAGTGAATAAATCGATGGATAATAATTGATGGTAAAGAATACATTGATTGGCGTTCGTCCTAATTTGGTTGGTGGATAGTTCAGGGTTCCTCACTCCATCACACGGCGATCCTGACATTGCTGCCGTCCTCGGGAGCGCTGATCACCTGGAAGGACCAAATTCAGCCCATTAGATTGAACCAAATGGGCCTAATCTCTGCCCTAACAAGGCAAGGGAGAGTAGTGAAAGCAAAAATAGAAACTATTTCAGAGGATACCCTGATGAGAAAAGCACAGCAGAGGAGGGAGAGAACAAATACATAGTCAGTACAATATCAAGTAGTGTCGTCCAACCAACAAACGAAGTGCGCATGCAAGGGTTACAGGAGGCAGAGGAGAGTCCAGTGCCCCAAATGAATCCAATGGCAGAGGTGAATCCAGTGCCATAAAATAAAATAAAATCAGCCAGAGGAGCTACCAGTGGCTGAGAGAAAAATCAAGAATGCGAGAGACCGGGCTCGAACTCACTTGGGCTTGACAATCACCCTATCAGAAAAGAAGTGACTGTGAGGACGGAAGGCATCGTAAAGGGAGGGACAAAGGAAGAGGGTCCGACCATGACGAGCCGCCGTGGGTGCCAAGCAAGGTAGAGAACCGAAAACCGCAAACAACTATAATTAACACAGGCGTGACATGACTTAAACAAAACTCAGATGATCTACCAACCAGCCTCACAGGCTGAAGTCGTAGATTGACTGGGAGGATCCACAGTCACATGTGGGATAGTCCACACAAAACAATAAAGCATCGTGTCAGCCAAATTTTATTGAGAAAGCTCTCCACCATCAGGGAGAGGATTCAATTCATCAAGGGTAGGTGCCTTGCGCAAACGTTCGTGGGGATATTTCAAAAACTTCTTTGTTCCGCCAGAGACGGACTGCAACAAGTAGCGATCATCAGGCATAACTTTTACAATTTTATAGGGGCCTCTATAGGCATCATCCAACTTGACTCTATTTCTCACCTCCGTTTGTGCAAAAACCAAATCATTCACTTGAAAACGCTTTACTGGCAGTTCGCCTCTATGAAATCGAGTTTTACTAGTTTCAGCTTGTTTTTCCATCAATTGTGCGGCTGAGTCACGCAACGTTTGTAGGCTAGTGGATGGTTGATCAGTGAGGTGGTCAGTGATAGAAATTAGATGCAAAGGCCTGGAAACTCGTCCAAACATCAGTTGCATGGGGGATACCTTAATAACACTATGAGGTGTGGTATTTAAAGCTAATTGAATTTCTCCAACACAAGATTGCCATGTTTTATGCTGATCTGATTCAGCAGCAGTGAGCATATTACGTAAGGTACTCATAAGGCGCTCGACCTGACCGTTTGCTCGTGATGCTCCTGTGGCTATAAAATGTAGGTCAATTTGATGTGATACACAAAAATCTTGAAAATCTTTAGCAGTGAAATTTGTACCTTGGTCACAGATTATACGCTGAGGAGGACCAAAGAAATTTATGAGAGATGTTAACGCTTTGATAGCACTTGCAGCACCTAAGGAACGTGTGTGCTGCAATACACAGTACTTAGTGAATGCATCTATGAAAACGTAAAGATATTCTTGAGAGTCTTTTTTTTCGCTTAGTTTACCAGAAGCATCTAAATGAATAGTGTGCCATGGTTCAGCAACTTTGGGTATAGGGTGGAGTTGAATTTGGCGAGGTCCTGAATCTGTTTTTGATGTTTTGCACACAAGGCAGTTCTCAACAAATTTTCGAACGTATTTCGCCATATGTTCGAACCAATAATGTTGGTACAATGCCTCTAAGGTTTTTTCATTACCCAAGTGGAATAGAGATTCATGGACATTAGAAACAACAGCGTACCGAAGAGAATGGGGAACAATTGGGAGGTACCTAGTGCGAGAGTGTCGCTGTACTTTCCGACACAGCACACCAGAGTGCATCTCGTAAGTGTTTTGAATATCTGAATCTATTTCGTTAGCATTCAATTTCGAAATTATTTCAGTAACAAACGGGTCATTTTGCTGAGCTGTTAGAAGCCAATCAGTTGAAATAGATGTTAATTGCACGAGTTTTTCGGAAGAAGTTTTATATTGAGGTTTAAAATTCCGATGTTTTCCATGTGGTCGCATTTTTTGGGGTTGATAAACCTAATGTTGAGGTATTCACAGGCAATGCCTGATTAATTTTGGGTTTGGCAATAGGTTGTTCAGGTATTGGAAAGTTGTTGACTTCATCAGCTTCTTCAATAGGGTTCCTACTAAAAAAATCAACATGTTGCATACGCGAGGATTGACGATATTGCATTTTAAAATCAAAACTTTGCAAGAAAGACCACCACCGTTGAACACGAGGTATCAAGTCTTGCTTATTTTGAGTTGCGCGCAATGATGCACAATCTGTCACAACGGTAAACAAGTGACATTGTAAATAATTGTGAAAATGCTTTATTGCATAAACCACTGCCAAAGTCTCTAGCTCATATGAATGAAAGTTAGATTCTGCAGTCGTGGTTCTCTTACTGTAATAGGCTACTGGTCTCGGCTTTTTGTCAACTATATTAATCAAAATTGCGCCAAAACCTAAAGAGCTTGCATATGGAGAAGAACTGGGGCGAATTACTTTGGCATCTTCAAGTTCTTTGATGCGCTCTCGCACCAGTTCACGATGTACAGGACTAAGTTTGTATGGTCGACGGTGGACATTTTTGGAAGGGTCAAGAAGGCGAATTTTGAATGTTCCTGTCGTCACACGAGTGGTAGGTATTCCATCAATAAAATATTGGGAATAATTAGTCAAAATTTTGATGAGATCCCCCCTTTGACTAACAGGAAGGTCAGTGTGTACTGATTCGAAATGTTGAGTGCTAACTGGCAAGACTTGGCAAGATCCTAAAGCTGGGACAACACAAGATGGGTGAAAATCAAGTGAAGGGATATTGTCACTATGACCACCTAACACCTCACTGAACAACACGACTTCATCCTCAGTGCACTGCTCCAAAGAGCAGAGATCACCCAAGGATACAGAAAATATTTCATTTTTTGTGGTGTTTATGGTATCAGAATCAAAACAATACTTGAATACATCACCTTGGTGGGTTAATGTGCCTTCTGGGTTAGCAATGCATAGGCCAACCTGCTTCTCGACTGGCTGAGACCTCTGGCTACTGGTGTCTCCTGGTCCACGCTTGTCTGACATCTTCTTCTTTGGGCAGTTTGGAGCAATATGCCCCTTTTGGTTGCAGGAAAAGCACGTTGTATTGCTGAAGTTGGATGGCTTCCTTGGCTGATTTGATGAGGTCAAGGATGATGATGATCGGCACTCTGAGGTTTTGTGTCCAGATCTTCGACATTTCCCACAGCGGGAAGTATAATCCTGAGAGGATGAATGCTGAGGGCTTTCATAGTTTGGTCGACTCTTCTTGGCACCTCTGTAAGGACCGCTGTCATAACCTCCTGGTCTCTTAAATGACAGAGCCCGTAATTCCTGAAGCAACTTTTCACGGCTATTTATCTTTTCTGTGTAGCAAAGATGACGTGCTCTTGTGTCTGCTTGAGCTATCTGAGAGAGAGCCACTGATACAGCAATTTCTTCCACTGATGACTGGCGGTAGTGAGCAACAAATTGATTGATAGTTCGTGAGGCGAATGTGGCATAATTTTCGAAATCTCGTGGTCTAGCTTGGAAACATTGAAGCATGAATCCGGCTGGTGTGAGTGCTATGTCATATTGGTGAAGAAAGAGCGATCTGAATTCGTCCCATGTGAGTTGAGGGTGGACAATAGTAGTAAACCAATCAGCAGCCTCTCCTTTTAAGGCTCTACTCAAGGCAACAATTAAACGTCTTCCTTGTTGATCCTGTGAAGTCAAACAACACTCAACTGTATTGCACCATGATTTGGGCTGAACTTGTTTATTTTTGGGGTCATACTCAAGAAGCAAGAGTTTCAAATGCTCTGAGGGGGTTTGATCTTGATTTTGTGTAAAACACTCTGACAAAGTTTTCATTGCAAGGGTTTGTTGTGTCAACAAATCCCGTAGGGAGTCGCCACTGTGCACTAAAGAATCGTGGTGGAAGAGGGGTGCGGAGGGAGATGGTGAGCGTCCAGAGGCCCCCCTCCTGCTCCTATGCGCCGGGAAAAATCGGGAGGGCGATCGGGTGATGACCCTTGTTCCGAGTAAGGTAAGGCGTCACCCGAACTGCGTTGCGAAATTGGCCGACCCCTTTCTTTTCTAGAATCCGAAAAATCTTGATAAAACTCACCTCGACTATTTCCATAGTGATTCTCAGGAAATCCTGCTCGTAGATTACGATATCCCACTTCTGATGTGATGTCCCCCTCATCCTCACACAACTGTCCTTCTTCAATGTCCGATGCCATAGGGTAAATCAATCACAATACCGAATGTAATACGTTAATAATAACACAGTTTATTATAGAAACTTGTACAAACACTCGAAATTAGCGTACTCCCCCTCGACGGATCACATCATAGTAAGTTAAACAGAATCAGATTCACAGATAGATAACGTACAATAAAACATAAATTGGAAGACGATCCTTCCTGTAACAACAACGATAGCGAACTGACTGACAAAGGTAGGTAGCAGGTATATTATATCCATCTAAGTTCGCATTTGTGCCGCGAGGGGAGTTATGAGCAGCTAGTGACGACACATTGTGTTATTCGAGTGACAAATCGATTATATGATCGAAAGTGAATAAATCGATGGATAATAATTGATGGTAAAGAATACATTGATTGGCGTTCGTCCTAATTTGGTTGGTGGATAGTTCAGGGTTCCTCACTCCATCACACATATATATAATATATATATATATATATATATATATATATATATATATATATATATATATAATAAGAGAATTGACAGAATAGATGAAAATCTAGCATTATCTGAAAAAAAAAAAAAAATTAAATAAATAAATAAAGTAAAAAATAATATGTAATACGAACTACAACTGGCAAACGGACACCAGAAACGATCTTATTCTTCATAACGTTCTAGAAGGGATAGAAAACATGAATATTCTCAAGAGGAAGGTGATGGACATTTTTAGAACGGAATTAAATTGCGTTCTTGAGGATTATGAAGTTATAGGTGTAAGACGTTTAGGCACAATCCAACCTTCTAGAAGTAGACCAGTTCACATTCATTTTGCTAATAATTTCGCTAAATCTAAAGTACGCCAGAACATTTACAAGTTCAAGGGATCCCAATTTGATATATCCGAGTTCTACGATAGACAACACGGGAATTTAGGAAGCATCCCTTGCTCAAGTTGTTTCACGCAAGAAAAGACGGGAAGCATGCCGTCTTCATTGGAGATGAACTACTGGTTGATGGATGCGTCTCCTGAAAAAAAATTATCATCCACTATGGACGAATTACGTTGGAAGATCCTACATCTATTTGGCAATGACTCGGGATTATTATTGACATTCGGCAGTGGAGTGTAGGCATGAATGATTGTGATCTATGATAACTATGCAGTGCTCATTTATTATACGATATTTATGTGGACCTATATAAGTAATTATTTGACACATCATACATAGAAGTCTAACATTGTTTGTTGTGGCAGAAATGAAGGAAAGATATCATGTGCTATTTTTTAATAATATATGTAGGTACTAGTATTTAAGGAACTCCTTGTAATATCTACGGGTTATACAACAAAATTGAATTGAATTGAGTTCCCACAACAAAAAATCATTACTCTGCGTAGATGCAATTCAGATATTGAAACTTTTACCGTTCCTATTGTATAATTATGATCTAGCATATGTAAAATTCTATTTAAAAATATCATTAGGCAATTTTTAATGATTCCTAGGTACATATACTTGAGTACCAGTTAGGTAGCCGAGCCGAGCGCACGTGTTTTTTGTGAGGTCCGTATTAAATATTGATTGAGCAGGGTTGTATTGCGAATTTCGTTTCAGTTTTTGTTTTTTGTGGTTGCTGTTTGATTAACTCTCAACTCTAATTTTCATAAATTTTTAGCGGGTAGATATCTGGAAAAAGGTCATTTTCGCGAGTTTAGATGGTGATTTGTTTTTTACCGAAGAGACAGGACTACCTATCCACCCTACCGAATACCGTATTCCTGAGTCAGCAGCACAAGAAGAGCCAACCGGTGTCGCGTCGAATAATTGCAACTACGAGAATGTCGACCTCCGAGTTACATCAGGTAATTCAATGCCTTTACGTAATCACAACCAAACTTCAAAACTGCTACTGCCAAGAAATTGCTAACAGCCAAGAAACTACGAGCCAAAATACTACTCGTATCTTGCTCATAAAAAAAAAAAAAAAAAAAAAAAAAAATAAAAAAAAAAAAAAAAAAAAAAGAGAATTGACAGTATAGATGAAAATCTAGCATTATCTGGAAAAAAATAAAATAAAAACAATAATACGAAACAGAACTGGCACACGGACACCGCCAGAAACGATCTTATTCTTCATAACGTTCTAGAATGAAATAAAAACATGAATATTTTCAAGAGGAAGGTGATGGACATTTTTAGAACGGAATTAAATTGAATTCTTGAGGATAATGAAGTTATAGGTGTAAGAGGTTAAGGCACCATCCAACCTAATGGAAGTAGACCAGCTCACATTCATTTTGCTAATAATTTCTCTAAATCTAAAGTGCGCCAGAACATTTTCAAGTTCAAGGGATCAAAATTTAATAAATCCGAGTTCTTCGACAGACAAAAACGGGAATTTAGGAAGCATCTCTTGCCCAAGTTGTTTCAAGCAAGAAAAGACGGGAAGAAACCAGTCTTGATTGGAGGTGAACTACTGGTTGATGGAAAAAACTTATTATTCACTATGGACGAACTACGTTTAGTTATAGGATTCTACATCTACTGGGTCAGAAGTGGAGATTAATCTGAATACTCCTCCTCCATCCCCTCCCAACATTTCCAGAAAACAGCTCAAGAAGAAGATGAAAATTTATAAGAGATAGAACGAACATCAACACCGCTTTGGAAATTTTGGCAATGACTCGGGATTATTATTGAAATTTGGCAGCGAATTTGAAATTATGTAGACCTATATAAGTAATTATTTGATACATCATACGTAAAAGTCTAACCTTGTTTGTTGAGGCAGGAATGAATGCAAGATAACATGTGCTATTTTTTAATATGTACTCGTATTTAAGGAACTCTTTGTAATACCTACGGGTTATACAATAAAATTGAATTGAATTGAATTGAGTTCCCACAACAAAAAATCATTACTTTGCGTAGATGCAATTCAGATATAGAATCTCTTACGTTCCATACCGTATAGTTAAGGTCTAGCGTCTGTAAAATTCTCTTTAAAAATTTCATTAGGCAATGTTTAAAGATTCGCAGGTACCTACATATACTTGAGCACTATACTGCCGTACTATGAATAGATTCCGTACCTGACCAAACCTTACTTTTGAGAAAATGCGTCTTTAGGTTTTGCGTCGAAATTTCCTGATATTAGCTCTATTTTACGTTGTCTCGAGCTTTAAAAGCACTCATTACAAAAAAAAAGAAAAAAAAAAAAAACTCGGCGCTCCGCGCCTCGCCAAGGGGCAAGCCCCCTGGACCCCCGGTTACCTCTATTTACATACTTCGGACGAAATTATTGAAACACAGAATGTGTTTGCGTTGTCGCGCAACCAAGTGACAACCAAACAAGCGTCATTGTTTACTATTCATTTATAACATCAATTTATATAGTTATAGTATGAAACTACGAAAAAAAATACGAAATAAATTCGTGATAAATCAAGAGCGATTTATCAAGTAAATGTCCTAAAGAGGCTACATACGAAATTACAGCTTCCTAGAGTGTAAAGTATAGAAATTAGCTTTAAAAGCCACTCATCTGATCCGGACCCTGGACATCGTCAAGTAAATGTCCTAAAGAGGCTACATACGAAATTACAGCTTCCTAGAGTGTAAAGCATAGAAATTAGCTTTAAGAGCCACACATCTGATCCGGACCCTGAGCATCGTCAAGTAAATGTCCTAAAGAGGCTACTTACGAAATTACAGCTTCCTAGAGTGTAAAGCATAGAAATTAGCTTTAAGAGCCACACATCTGATCCGGACCCTGAGCATCGTCAAGTAAATGTCCTAAAGAGGATACATACGAAATTACAGCTTCCTAGAGTGTAAAGTATAGAAATTACCTATTCAAATTATTTAACCTCCGCTTCACAAATCAAACCGTTTTCGTAATACTCAGATCACCTGCTATGAATCAATTTATTCATCGAAACACAAGCTCAATGAAATCATCAGAAATTAACAAGCGGTTGCAATCATGTTCACAATATCAATTATTGAGAATGATCACCTGTGTGTAAACAATTATTTAAATAACCATGCTCATAACTCAGTTTGTTGGACACGCACTTCGCAGTAGTTAACATAATATTGTTGGGTAAATCGAGAGCTTTCGAACGAATGGTCAACGAATTTTGTGGGATGAAAAACGACGAAGTACCATTTCCCTAGCAACGACTCGGTTGTACGTGAAAATCATCCGTCACACATTTCGTTACCATCCCGCGTTCCATTTTCGGCTAGTTAGTCCATGGCTAAAACACATTCTGTGTTAAAAAAATTTCTCGCAGAATTTCTCGCCGCAATTTGTATGTACCTGAATACTAGTAAAATAATCGTATCTGACGCTCAGATGCCGGTTTTTGCTCAAGAAAATACCAGTTATAGGATTTTCATTGATAAGTCGAACCAAAACGTAGTTAATGCGATAATTTTAAGCGAGGAATTAAGTGAGATGCTATCATCAATTTGTTCAAGGTCTAACAAAACAGTAGTTTTTGAAAGTCGGTACCTCCTCAGAAAATCGATTTCATTGAGATTGAAATCCACCGTACTCTCTCTAATCCAACGAGGACGGTGAATAATAAAGTAAAGTCTTCATCATCCTCGTCAAATTCGTCCTCAAAAACCATTGCTCTGAACAATCCTCTGTGACTCATTCCCGTGCATGTAGGAAAACTTAGGAAATAACTAGGAAAATGTAGGTAGCTAATTATATGGAAAACGTAGCAAAAAAGGATTTTGGTCATGTAAGCAAAGATGACGATAAGGACTACGTACTCGTATCTAGTAAATAATTTATTTGAACGCTAACGGCTGGTTAGTTTTAATCGTTGATTTAGCGCATTTGATTATTGATTTATCTCAACCGGAGTTGGTGAAACCGAATATCGTTGTTTAACAGCTGAGATCTTTGGTTTAACCCCTAATACCCTAATATTGCCCTGGAGCAACATGAACTTTCGCGATTTTTCCAAAATAGGCGGGACAATTCTTACTGATGGAAACTATTTCTGTCAACACTGATGCATGGAAGTTACCATCTCTGTTTGTCTGGCACTCTTTTGACAGCTGATAACTGTGATAATATCTTATTTTCCCAAATTTCTATGGTAGCAGTGACAACACGACAGAAGGACGGAGGAAGGTTAGTTCAACTATTGATTCGGCTTTTATTATACATTTTTTCGGCACAAATTATTTTCACTTTTGTTGTTTACACTCTGAATAAGTAGAATAATGTATGGGATATTAGAGTATACCGTTTTTTATCTAGCTGTGGGAGTGGAGCAAGATCAGCAAGATCTCACATCCGAACCAATGTTGCTGAAGAGCAACAGTAGGATGACAGATCCATATTAGTTTGACGAAATTATCTAATTTTGCGTAAAAATTATCAATTTGTTCCTAAAAATGTGGAAGTTATAATCTTATTCAGTTTGCTGTGTTCACAAATACCTTTTTTATTTTATTTTTAGATGCCAATATTCACCTCAAGGGCTCTGAATGTTCTTTTCGCTCTGAAGAGTGTACAAGGTGGAAAGCATGAGGAAGCGAATGAGGAATTCAATGAGGAGAATGCAATGATTACAGAAGTATTGGTTCTTAGATTGGAAGTTGATTCTGAACCTGAGTATGATGAAAGAGAACGAAGTGATGAAGAGCTGAAAGCAGGAATGGCTAAATATTTTGTAACAATAAAGGACATATCTCCTGTGCCACCGAAGACGACAATTTCTCTGAGGATGTTAGCGACGTATTCTTCCAAGATTTAGATTCTCACGAAGAAACTGCTTATGAGATCAATAATGGAATGGACACTGCTGCCCTTGCTACATCCCTAGCTACTATACCTGTGGTCACGTCATCTGCACCTGTAACAAGCCACTAGAAAATGAGAAAATGATTGATGCCTTATGTGATTTTAGAAGATAATAAGGTTCTTGCTTGATGATTCAGAAAATGAAAACTAATTTTTACAGGTATATTTTTACAAAGTTTTAAAATGTTTGTTCCATATTCTTCTAAAGTTGATGAAAATATATTTTTTTTTAACATTTTGAACGTATTCCATGAAATATAATGTTTTGAGACTGAGTCTATCCTACGTTTCTGTCAGGTAACAGCACCTCCATTCCATCCCACATTCAAATTTTAAAAGTTGAACACAATAAAAATTTATTTTTTTCTCTTTATTCCTATGTTGTTTTTTCCTGTTTTAAAGATAAAATGACGGGAAAATGATAATTTTCTACATAATCTTCATCTCAGGATATTAAGGGCTAATGAGTACCTGAACGTTGATTAAAAACTTTGGTGAAACCGGCCCTTAGACATTCTGGGTATTGGGATGGCGGAAGAATAGCGCCTTTTGAAGCGCAAATGCCTTCCTAAGTAAAAACTACCGCCTTCTATTACTCACCGGCAGTCGTGATGAACCGCGCATTCAAATCCTTTCTATTCCTCACCCGTCCTTCAGGGGGTAATTGTGGTACAATTAGTGATCCCCTTTAACTCTTTAATTGTATTGTAATGGTGAGTTACACTAACTATTGTAGTTCCCTCCGGGTCATGACCACGAAGGATTCCAGGGGGTGACCGCGGTCGTTTTCTTCTTCAACGCTCCTCACGTTGCTGATTGGGTGATTGGACGGCGACGAGCGGTTGAAAACTATTGGCCGCTGATCTGGTGAGAAAACTTCAGGAAATGAGCCGGTTCCGGAGGAGCCAGGTCTTGTAAAGGAAAGGAATTTGTTAGATTGCTTACAGTAATTTTTCAGTAGTGAATTCTACGAGTTAAGCCTGTACATGTAAACAGTTCATTGAATGTAAATATGTAGAGTTCTAATAGATTCATAGGATCTTTTCTTCGTGTTAAAATGAAAACACGATCCGCTAAAGACAAGAGGTTAGTTGGTAGCAGTGCTGCCAACCCGTTTCAGCAAAAAATCCCCATAAATTCACGAAAAAATCCCCGAAATACCCCAGGATGAACCAGAAAATCCCCCAAACCCCTCTCCCCCCAATTTGAGGTGCCGAGATAAGCAATTTTGGGGACAATATTGATTACAAATTGAATTATTAAGTGAGAAAAGGTCATGTAACAAAGAAAACAATGGGAAAGAAATTAAAAGCGGTTTATTACCACAAGAAAACGGGGAAACTATTACCAACAGTAGGTACCTAGTTACTTATGCTTAATCATGTTGTCAATTAAAGAAAAATATGATGGGTAACTAGCGGGTAACTAGGGATAGTCTAGCGCAAAAATTTGGTATACATATAACCTCTTAGGGACACCTGGAAGGAATTGGAAGGAAGTCAGATCAGCTTGGTCGTCTTTAACACTAATTTCTTCCCTGTTCTTCCTTCAGACAATGTGATAATATGGTTCAGTATGGGTATGCTTATTTCAGCCAACTAGTACATGTGGGTCCGTGCAACGCACGGGTAACCGGCTAAAGTACAGTATAACGTAGGACGTGAATGAAGCATATCAAATTGCGTTAATATGTGTATCAATATATATCAATAAAAATATTTGCTCACATTGTGGTACCTAACCTAGTTACAACACTGTCTTATTTGCAAGTTTCGTTTCCAAATACACCAAAGGTTTTACGTTATCGAAACTAGGAATAGATATGATATAATCATCCCAGAAATCGCAAATCATGAGATACGAAAAGGCAAGTTGGTTGACACAAGTGTGGGGTGTAGGTGTCTCTGATTGTGATCCAGCCGCCAGACAACGGTGTCTAGGTAACCAGGAGCAGGATAGGCGATCTATTAGGACACTGCGATAGGAGGTAGGTTTTTGCAAATTGTGCGCGGGTATGAGAGCAAGCTGTGGTGCCGGCCATGTTTTCTGCTCCCATAAGGAATCAACGTTATTTTCCCGACGTCATAAATCCTCGAATCATGCACCGATTTCCATGATTTTTTTAAAATCTTCAAGTGAAACCAATCTCTATCTATCCGTTTAGGCGTTTTGGGAGAAAATGTCACTAGAAGCTGCAATTCATCAACTAAGTAACAGCTAAGACGGTTACTCTATTTGAGTGATGATTGCTTTATTGGATGATGATTTATCGCAAATCTCCCCTGACGGTTGTCTTCCTAAGCTCTCACGCTTCAATTCAAGTGTTAAAACGGCAAAATCGGTTGATTTTTCACGAAGTTCTGTGACCGGGAAACTGAATTTGCGATTCGATGGCTTTTCGAGAATGAAGCATATAAATTGTCATTAATATGTGCTATAATAACGAGACCTTCTCGAACGATCAAGTTTGTCCCCCACCCCGGCAACTACTTGGAACCGTTCCCTACAAGAAGAACTGTGTGTTCTTCAATTCCGTTCAACGCGGAGCAGCTCATGAGTCACAAATGAAAAGTCACATTTACGTTTCTAAACTGTTATGTGATCGTGTTATGACCGCCAAACTATACACTTCATTCTGATCTACGTATATATCCAACTATTCGGCATTTTCACTAAGGGATTGACTACTTGATGTTATGTATTTTTGAGATGCGAGCTTGCGAGCATCCAGACGACCAAACTATACACTTCATTCTGACCTACATGGAATTGAAGAACTCACAGTTCTTCTTGCAGGGAACGGTTCCAAGTAGTTGCCGGGGTGGGGGACGAACTTGATCGTTCGAGAAGGTCTGGTGCTATAATATCAATAAAAGTATTTTTCTTGTGTTTACCTAGGTACAACTGTAATTTTTGCTCGTTTCCAATTCAACAAAGGTTTTACGTTATCGAAACTGGGAATAGATTTGATATAATCATCCCAGAAATCGCACTCATGAGATATGAAAAGGCAAGTTGGTTGACAAGGCAAGTGTGGGGTGTAGGTGTCTCTGATTGTGATCCAGCCGCCAGACAACGGTGTCTAGGTAACCAGGAGCAGGATAGGCGATCTACTTGGACAGCGTGATAGGAGGTAGGTTTTTGAAAATTGTGCGCGGGTGTGAGAGCCCCCGGGGGCCCCCATTAAGGGCGGACCTGCATTTATGTTGAAGGTCACCAACATAAAATGGATTGAATGATTCGATATAAATGTATTCCTTATCGCTGGACAAAGCGGCTTTGGTACAAAGCACTCATCTCCTCTTTTCAGATGAATATGTTTATATATATCGTTAAATACATTAATATTTTATGCAGAATATCTATAAGAAAAAGGTTATAAACTAATATATAGAACCCAACGTTAGTCTATTTCCGAGCATCAGTGCCAAACGGCTGCTCCGGTTTTCATGAGGGTAAGTGGAAATAGATGAGGAACTTGTGGAATAGAACTTAGGCGGCAATCCTTTATCGTGATCAGCTGAGTGAGCTCTTACAGCTAATTTCCATGCTTTTCATCCTATGAGGCTGTAATTTGACATGTAGCCTCCGTAGGACTTCTAAATTACGATGCTGAGGACCAAGGGCACTGTCCATTCATATGATAGTATAGCGCAGAAATTTGGCATACATATAACCTTTTAGGGACACCTGGAAGGAATTGGAAGGAAGTCGGATCAGCCTGGTCATCGTTAACGCTAATTTCTTCTCTGTTCTTCCTCAACATAGTGATAATATGGTTCAGTTTGTGTATGGTTATTTCAGCAGTCTAAGCTACGACTAACCAGTAGATGGTGGTCCGAGCAACGCACAGGTTACCGGCTAGTACAGTAGGTATAACGTAGGACGAGAATGAAGCATATAAAATTTCGTTAATAAGTGGTGTAATATCAATAAAATATTAGCTTACATAGTGGTTACCTAGTTACAGCTGTCATTTTTGCAAGTTTCGTTTCCAAATTCAACAAAGGTTTTACGTTATCGAAACTGGGAATATATATGATATAATCATCCCCGAAATCGCACATCATGAGATACGAAAAGGCAAGTTGGTTGAACAAGTGTGGGGTGTAGGTGTCTCTGATTGTGATCCAGCCGCCAGACAACGGTGTCTAGGTAACCAGGAGCAGGACAGGCGATCTATTAGGACACTGCGATAGGAGGTAGGTTTTTGCAAATTGTGCGCGGGTGTGAGAGCCCCCGGGGGCCCCCATTAAGGGCGGACTTGGATTTATGTTTGGGGTCCCCCCATATCGGGGAGGCCCATCTTCCCCTCTACGGGGGTTAAGGAAGGAAAAGGAGCCCCACCTCCCCCTTTCCCTTCCGACAAACGATCCTATCAGCGGTTTTTCTTCCTCAGCCGGACCGCGACCCTGATTCGGGGCAGGTCAACCGCGGTTTTGAGCTTTTTAAAAGCGAAAAAAACAAAAAACAAAACAAAATAAAAAACAGTAACGAGGGTGGAGCTACGCTTTAACCGAACTTCTTAAGGAGATCACAATTAGAGAGGGGAAAAGGCTATCAGATGCTGGCGGACGATCTGTTTGGTTTTCTGGGCCAAGCTGAAGTAATTCCACCTGGGAACTCAAGCGCCGAACCAACTTTATTATGCAAAACAAACCTTTACCAGTTCGGAATGCGCTGTTCTTCATTTAACCCAATTAGAACCGGAAAAAAATAAATAAACCGTCTAAGGTTCTCCATGTTTTGCGCTGACAAAGGGATTTAAAGATTCAGATCGGTATCGGTTTGGGTTCGTTTTAAACTCTTCATTTGGTACAACGGAGTTCCATATGGTTGAAATGACCTTTACGAATTCGGTATTTGCGATCTCATTACTGCAGATAGATAAGACTAATTGCATAAACCGATATTAAGTGCTATCTATATCGTATTCCAGTCTATAAACATTCCTAGATTAGTGATCTACTCAATAAGTATGGGAACACAGCATGGCGTGGAAAATTGAACACTACGATTTTCGAAATCGTTCTTTGCATTTTAAATACTTTTTTTTTGCATTCCAACACGATACCTTTACAAAATCGTGATCAAGTTTGGTTGATTTTGGTTTATTATTTTCTATAATGAACCTTTGTTATCGAACAAGAAAAAAAAAGCCGCCACTTGACCCCGCCAGGAGGGCTTCGCCCCCCTGGACCCCCACGGTTGTTTTTCGCTTAGAGCCTTCGGCTTAAATGCCAAAACATGGAACATGCTTTCATCCCGCTAATCCGTAAATG
Source organism: Adelphocoris suturalis (assembly GCA_030762985.1). Taxonomy (NCBI): domain Eukaryota; kingdom Metazoa; phylum Arthropoda; class Insecta; order Hemiptera; family Miridae; genus Adelphocoris; species Adelphocoris suturalis. Next base: position 8,234,665 of record CM061043.1, read on the forward strand.
TTAATAAATTTAAAACTTCGACATAAATGTTTTACTAATCCAAGTTAGGAGGAAATACCTAGGTAGGTAATTTCCTGTTACGGTGCGCGTCTACAATTACTATAACCAAGATTAACCAAGCGACAACAAAACAAGCGGCATTGTTTACTATGTCCATATACAACCTAAATAAACATAAAACTACGACATGAATAGAAGAACAAGTACGAAAGAAATGCGTGATAAATCGAAAGCTTTCCAACGAATGGAGAACGATATTTGTCCGGTGAAAACGACAGAAGTTTAACTTCCCAGCAACGGCTTGGTTGTACGTGAAAATCATAAGAAAATTTTGTGACACTTCAGCGTTAGGTTTTCGGGCAGTTCTCCAAGGCTAATAAAGCGTGTCCATGCTAAAAAAGTTGTCCCATCCCCCCCCCCCCCCCCCCCCAAATTAGGTGGTTTACGTTCCAAAATGCGTTGAATCCAAAATATCGAACGAAAAAAGCAAACAATATATAAATTTCTTTCTTGAGGGTAAAAACAATAGATCATGGATATGTCAAAGTTGTAATACATTACTTTACACTCTGTTGGGAAAGTAAAAAATGGACATTACTTTCCACTCTGTTGGGATGTTGGGAAAGTAAAAAATGGACATTACTTTCCATTATGTTGGGATGTTGGGAAAGTAAAAATGGACATTACTTTCCACTCTGTTGGGATGTTGGGAAAGTAAAAGTGGACATTACTACCTATTATATAGGTAATATAGGTATTATATAGGTACCAGTAATATCTACCTAGCCTTCACTTTTCGAGTTAATAATAATCTAAAGTGCCGGAGCGTTGCATTTTGTGTGGAGAAAAAAAAGTGTTGCGAAAAATTCCTTGACCCTCAGCCAAAAGACATACCTATCCATGTCAAAAAAATCCTTCCGTTGGACCAAAGTTAATGAAATTTGGGTTATAGATCACATTTGGGATCAAGATGATCCTACATGCTAGGTACCAATTTTTATATACCCTAAAGAGTAGCATTTAGTTTTTACCAAGTTTTGCATTTTTACTCACAAATTTGAGTTCTTTCGGTATGATAAACAATATGTGTTTTTAGGGGTGAAACTAGTTAGCTCAAGTTATTAATTTAATTAAGTTAGTTGAAAACTCAGTTATAACGAGGTTCGGGAGATCTGTAAGTGTTACCATTCGATTCAGCGAGAAAAAATTCGTAGAAACCGACCCCAATCTCGTATTTTTGTATAAGGTCATTTTCAAGAAAACCCTTGATTTCATTGAAAAAACAATGTTTCTAAACATTAAAACATTGTTTTTTTCCCAAATAAGAAAAATAAAAGTAAAATTGACTACACCGTTGGAAACGTAAAATTTTGGCGCAGTTTTTACCGTTCTTGCATCTTGAAAAATATTGGTTCTCATGGTTCAATTCCCGACTGAAAAACCTCGAGGTTTTCCAAATTAGGTGTAATTCGCTTTTTAGAGGGCTTTTTCATATCTCAAGCCTTGATCTTGAAAAAGTCAGGCATTGATCCGATACGAAATTTAATGTTCTGTGACGTTCTCACTACAATGAACGGGTATTTGGTGGAATTTTCGAATGTTTAGTCCAGGTGAGGCGGGCATGCAGCTGTTACCTACTGGCATGTTCGGCGTCGCCATGCAATCTTAACTCCATAGTCAAAAATCACCTGAGATCAAGAAATGACTACCAATAGTTGGCCATCTGCTCTCCAGTCTACCTATTCTACAATTTACTACCTCTGTTCGCTGAACGTACTCATATCTACCTACTTCATACTTCTTGCAAGAATTTATATTTATACCTTATTATTTATCTACGTGTTATTAACAAATGTGAAGACAAGGGCTCGATCAGTGTATCGCAGTTTCACATTGGAAGCCTCTTCGGAAAGGACCAACATCTCAACGAAGATCCAGTGCAGAATTCCATCACCAGAACTACACCTGCATATACTTCAACTATATATACATATCAACCTGATTATTCATCCCTATTCCATTCACGCAAGCTGCCTACAAAAGTGTAATAATAAACATTACAACTTTCAACTGCCTAACGGAAGTTAGTGAAAAACGTTTTCTATTTCCACAAAAAATAAAGAGTTACAACGTTAAATCGATTTCGACGGTTAGGCCAATATCAGTAACAAACAATAACTGAAGACACATTAGAAAGGACATAGCTTATATAGTGGCAGGTGAAGGGAGATTGAATCCCATTGGTCGAGAGAAAGGAAAGGGGCAGGAGGTACAACCAATTAAGTGCATACAAAGTGAAGGGGATTATAGCTAATAAGATGAAGTGAAAGGGGGAAAATAACTAAATATGGTTTCAACAGTGTGAAGGGATAATTCCAAGCTTTACAGAAATATACGTTTTTCACTAACTCCTGTTTTGAAATGGGTTTCCACAACTTCGTCGCGAGTGATTTAGTTCGTTTCAACTGCCTATCGAATTCGTTTGTCTTATGTCTATTGAATATTTGTGAATTATTTCTATCCCCTCGATTGTAGAATTAATAGTCATCCAACGTCACAGTTCTTTCCGACAGTAACCTCAAATTTGAATTTACACAGTGAATTGAGGGAGTTATGATCCCTTTAGTGACAAAATGTTGAAAACACGAAAAAATTCTTAAAAATTAAATTACTTGAAAACTAAGAGTTTAAAAAAATTTCCAAGTGGAACTTCTGATCAGAATTAGCTCTAGAATCGACTCCTGCAGCTTGGCAGACCTGCTTTGTGTACACCCTGTACAGAAAACCACATAAGATTGAGTTGAGTCGGCAAAAGTTTAGCCTCGTCCTGCGAGCCAAAGTGTCTTCACAAGAAATTCACGTTCGTGTTGACGATTTTTTCCTCTTCCGAAACTCGAAGCCTTCTGGAGCGCCTTGGTCTTCCAATGTTTCGGGTGGTTTCGTTCAATTAATTGAACGGCGTTCTATCGAAATCCAATAACAAATTACTCTTTTATACAGAAAATTTTCGAGATATTGATTTCTAAACATTTCCAACTTGAATTTCACCCCTTGGGTTTGATTGAAAGTGATGTATGATTTTTGATTTGAATTTCAAATTCCTCGGTTCAGTAGTTTTGTAGAAAGCTTCCAACGTTGAACGCTGGACAAATGGAATTTTGGTTTAATTCAATATTTCGAATCTACGTATCTTGAATTCTTAACCATCTATTGTTGAGGGGGGTTAAACTCTTATTTGTCGATTATAAAGGTTCGTTATTTAGAATAAAGAAGTTTCTGAGACGATTAGAATCAAAAGATATATAAGAATTTTGATTAAAGCCAATGGAAGTCCAAATATACGATTAGAATATTTTTTAATAATCTGATGGGATTAATTATTAATGCCATAATTAGCATAATTCCTCGGTAGTAACAAAGGCTCAGCCTCATCCATGCAATTCTTCCTTTTCCTCACGTTTTGATAATCTAAAGTTTATTATTGCCTTTAAGGCCGTTCAAAGAAAGATCGCCTCGACTTATTAGTTTTGAGAGTGGGTGTTCAAACAGGAATTACGACGCGATGAAAATACATTTTTCATTCCTATCTTCAAATTTATGGTCAAACGCCTTCGCAGCAGGGGAGAGCGGTTATGCGCTAAACGAATTACCCCTCCGTCGTCGGACTTTATGTTTTAAAAGTCGGGAGCTGCTATAATTGCGCAACACAACATAAAGAGCGGGAAAAATATTAAGTCTCGGGTAATTGATAAGGGCGGGGACCCCAAAGGTATCGATGGATCCGGATAAGCGGGTTGGAGATAGGTTTTCGACAAGGGGATTTTACGACTGTCGTAACTCTGCAGAGTGGAGACAAGAGTGGGAAAAACGGCCTCCTCCACCTCGTGGCATCAATACGGCTTGTGTTGCTCATTGAAACTTAGTGAGATACCTTCCAGGGCTCATATCTGATGTCTTTACTCATAGACGGAGCACGACTTTTCTTCAAGTCCACCAGGTCCTAGTTTAAAAGCCTCCTGTCACCTGTAAGCCCCGTACTTCACTTCCTACTTACAGGAACGGCCGTAACCGGCATCCGGCCGATCCTTCACAAGGGTAGAAAGTTTTTTGATGTGTAGAGGCGGATGGAATGGTTATAACGGAGATGAAAATCTATAAAACGCCATTCAGTGTTTTAAAAGTACTGCCTCGGATGTCCGTAAATACCGCTCAGATGTGCATAAAAGTGACTGGTATCGAGTAGTGGATGTATCGCTGTTTCACATCATTCACCGCCTTTTACGCGCAGGGGAATCTGGCGGCGTCATTCAATATCCACTAAAGCTTCGAGGTGCAGAGTACCTCATAACACATTTCATATTGCATAAAGTGTTTCTTGTACTGATCTTGATTAAGATTGATTCATTACCAACCTGAGAGATGGACATAACATTGGTCGGCTGAACTTGCGTGACTTCGAGAATCCTCTCCCACCCCCCGTGCGGCCTATGCCTATCTCAAAATTCCCCGTTATCTGATAACAACTTTTTCTCAGCTAATTTATTCCCTATTTTGATGAGATAGGTGGCATTCGTTTCTTTATAATATTACCTACTGAACGCCACATCGTCTTTACCCATAGGTGCTTTTTATTTAGTTCCAATTCATGCTAAAAACATTTGTTTAGCAAAATTTTCGAAAATTCGATTTTAAATTGTGGGTTGCAGTATGACACTGTTCCCATAGGGAAATGCCGCAAACTCCATCAAAATTGTCCAAAAAATGGCTGAGAAAAATACTTACGACTTTTTTATATCCTATCCAGTTCCCCCTTACATGGCCAAATAAACAGTGAAAGAACGTGCTTTCTTCAATATTAAGAATTTTATAATGCACACGGTCAACCTAGGCCGGGTATCTTGAACGGGTAGCAGGGGTTACCCCTGCGAAAGTTGGTAATGAGGCGTAACTAGAACGGAGGTTATCTTTCAAACTCTGGGTACCCCTGCCCCAGCTGTGACTATGTTGTTTGCCGAGGTAAGCTCTGTTATTGGTTAAGGCCATTGGAAAATCAAGGCTCACGTGAAACAATTGACCCGCGGTTTGAGTGATGCTAACTTCGGTTCGTACAACCAATAAAACCGCGAGGATTGGCACCCTCCCAATTAGTTTCCCGGCCCGCCAATACGAAATGATCCCCTAGAGAAGGTAAAACCGCGAGTTCTAGGTTTTTTAATTCCTAGCTGAATCAGCCAATAGCCAGTTTACTGTAATTATAACAGTTCCTTTTAAGGACAACCACAAGGACATCGAGGGTTTTTACAAACAATTGACATCCTTAGCTTATTCCTCAAACCTAGGTTACAAACAGGTATGCACTTAAACGATATTCGATGTGTATTTTATAGTTTGATTTTATAGTTCGATTGAATTGATTGCATCTAGTAACTAAGGCTTTCTTTATATGTGCGTCTCTGAAAGATAAAATATAGCCCGGTTAGCAAAGTGGAGTTGAAGAGAGATATCATCAGGCAATAATCACAGGCGTGTGTAATGATCTGATGATCTTTCGTTGATGATTGGCTCCAGGCATCTCCTGGAGAACTGGCAGGTAAGGACCACTCATCAGGGAGGAGGCCTCCGGTGAAAGATAGCCTTCCGATGCAAACTAAACCCAAAGAACCAGGGAAAGAAAAACGGTGAAAAAAAGAGATGAGCTGGAGAGGGCGAAAGGAAGAGGGCCTTTTTGTTAGTACCAATTGGTAAAACCTCGAGTTCTAGGTTTTTTAATTCCTAGCTGAATCAGCCAATAACCAGTTTACTGTCATTATAACAGTTCCTTTTAAGTACAACCACAAGGACATCGAGGGTTTCTACAAACAATTGACATCCTTAGTCTATTTCTCAAACCTAGGTTACAAGCAGGTATGCTCTTAATCGATAATCGATGTGTTGCAACTTAACTATAGTTTTTGCTTGAATGTGTATCATTAATCATAGTTTGCTTGTTACTAGAAACTTTCTAGCTCCTTTCTACTACTAGCTAGCTTCTTAGCTTAGCTTAGAGGCCCGTTTAGCTTCTAGCTACTTCTAGAAAACTAGGTTACTTTCTTGATTTGTACGGTATCCGACTCTGAAAGATAAAATCTCTCTCGTTTAGCAAAGTGCAGTTGAAGAGAGATATCATCAGGCAATAATCACAGGCGTGTGTAGTGATCTGATCTCTCGTTGATGATTGGCTTCAGGCATCCCCTGGGGAACAGGCTGGTAAGGACCAATCATCAGGGCGGAGGCCTTCGGTGACAAATAGCCTTCTATTGCGAACTAAACCCAAACAACCAAGGAAAGAAAAACGGTAGAAGAAAAAAGACATGAGCTGGAGAGGGCAAAAGGAAGGCCTTTTTGTTACTACCTATTGGTAAAACCTCGAGTTCTAGGTTTTCTAATTCCTAGCTGAATTAGCCAATAGCCAGTTAACGGTCATTATAACGTTCATTAAAACAGTTCCTTTTAAGAACAAAGACGTCAAGGATTTCTACTAACAATTGACATCCTTAGCCTATTCCTCAAACCTAGGTTGCAAGCAGGTATGCACTTAATCGATATTCGATGAGTATTTTAATTATAATAGTTTGCTTGAATTGCTTGTAACTAGTAACTAAGGCTTTCTTGATTTGTACGGTATCCGACTCTGAAAGATGAAATCTCTCTCGGTTAGCAAAGTGCAGTTGAAGAGAGATATCATCAGGCAATAATCACAGGCGTGTGAAATGATCTGATGATCTTTCGTTGATGATTGGCTCCAGGCGTCTCCTGGAGAACAGGCAGGTAAGGACCACTCATCAGGGAGGAGGCCTTCGGCGAAAGACGGCCTTCCGATGCGTTCGGAAACGAGGGAGCACATCAGCCGTGTGGGAGTTGCACCGAACTGGATATGAAAGGCCGGAGAAAGAAGAACGAAGAATAAGGAAGAGAAGGCGAAGAGGGTGAGAGGGAACCTTTTTGTTTCGGTTGCCGAGAATAAAATATGCAGGAGCGGTAGAAGGATTTGATTAGGGAGGAGGCGAGAGAGATAGAATTAGAGCGAGACGGGGAAAACAAAACAATGGGGGTGAAGGAGATAATAGGCGGGCCCTGGAGGCAGCTGGGCCGCCCACACAGGCACCTAGATAATCACAGCCGCTCCATCCCGAGCCTTCGCTTCTTTGCGCCCTTGTCCGAAGGTTTTAAGGAAATTCAAACCCCGACCGGACATTTCTCCTGACGATGCGAAGTCTGACTTCAAGTTTGCCTTTTTTGTTTTTGTTTTGTTTTATATCTTCATATTGAAAGCCTTGAGGCTTTAATGCAAGACGGACGGGGCAATACGCGGATGGTAAGAAAAAATAACCTTTGGGATAGGTTCACTTAAATCCACCTAGTAGGTTATATCTGCAGCGGAGTCCAACATAAAGTAAGTGCATTACGAATTATTACACAAAGGTTTTTTAATTTTCATTTATTTATTTTTTTTTTAAAGTGGAATAGGCTATGAGCACATCGATTGTTGCGCTCATAAGCGACAGCTTGGTAAAATAGTGGGGTTCCCAAGGGATGGGTTCACTTAAATCCACCTAGCAGGTTATATCTGCAGCGGAGTCCAACATAAAGTAAATGCACTACAAATTATTACACAGTTTTTTATTTATTTATTTTTTTTTTTTAAGTGGAGTAGGCTTTGAGCACATCGATTGTTGCGCTCATAAGCGACAGCTTGGTAAAATAGTGGGGTTCCCAAGGGATGGGTTCACTTAAATCCACCTAGCAGGTTATATCTGCTGCGGAGTCCAACATGAAGGAAATGCACTACAAATTATTACAGTTTTTAATTTTTAAATTTTTAAGTGGGATAGACTTTGGGTAACACATCGATTGTTGCGCATATAAGCGACAGCTGGATGAAAGAGTGGTGCTCCCATTTGCTGTACGATGTACCAGAGATCCCTAGTTTTTATCTATTTATTGGCTTCTTTCACAGATCTTTAGGATGTACCATTTTAGCATGGAATATGCTTTAGCCTTGGACTAACTAGCGTAAAAACTTTACGCGGATGTGTCACGAAATTTTTTATTTTGATTTTCACGTAAATACCAAGCCGTTGCTGGAGAAATGAAACTTCTTTAGTTTTAACAGGACAAAAATCTTTCTCCACTCGTTGGAAAGCTCTCGCTTTATCTCGCATTTCTTTCTCCAAAGGGCCAAGTTTTTAAAATTTTTGCTGGACCTCAAAAGGGAGGGGGGGTTAAAGAATTTTTTCTTGGCCGATTACAAAGGTTCATTTGAAAATAATAACCCGAAATTCGAATTAGAAGTTTTACATCTTCAGCATCCAGGGTGGTGTAGGTGAAGTTCTGAAATAATTAATATTTACGGGACAACAATTTGAAAAGACGGGAGACAGGAAAGCAAAGAGATATTTAGTCCAACGCCTGGCACTGGCAATCCAGAGAGGGAACGCCACTAGCATCCTTGGGAGTCTGCCAGCCTTGTCTTCACTGGAGGAAGTTTTTTACATTTGATAAACAACGTCTATCACGAGATATCCTTTGCATATGCAGAAACCTAAAAATTGTTAAAAATTGTCATTTTGGAATATTGTTGTAAATAAAACTATATTTACGTGGGTTAACTAACTCCCCCTTCAAGAGCGTTTTAGAAGGCCTATTATGGAAGCTGGGAGAAGCTGTCCTAGATAAATTCTATGCTCATTACAAAATACTTCGTTGAACACAAAGGAGGCAAAAACCGTAGAAGTGACTGAAAAATGGGCCTTACCCGGTTATAGCAGAATCTTTTGACTGGGATACCCGAAACTGCAGTAAACAGGAATGTAAAAAACTGACATTCCGTAGAATTATTCCCGTCTTAAGTCACAACACTCCACCAGAATACATTCTTAGGTACAACTTGTCAGATTTTCAGCAAAACTGGACGATTATTGAACCTCTAGCAGTAATTTTGTAATATCATCTCATTCGCGTGAAAAAAATGAACTTTCTAGATATTACACTGAGCCATGCGTACAGCACCTATTTATAGTAGTTGATCACGTGTTGGGAAAATAGTGTGAAGCATCTTATTTAGATGAGTTGCTGATGTCCATATTGTTCTGTCAGAGCTGCTTGTAAAATCAACACTCTAACCGCTGAGGGCTCCCAAATAATTTAGTCGACACCCGCCATTACGGTTTTATCGCCGGGACAACTGCAGCCTTCTGCTCACCCCAAAAAAGGATACCCAGCGCCGAGGGCCAGTGAAAATTTTGATAAACGGCCCAGTTTAAAGCCGAATCGGCTGAAAATATACTGATCCAGATTCAAGAGCGTCTTAGAAGGTCTACTGTGGAAGCTAGGAGAAGCGTTTTGAGATAAATTCTATGCTTATTACAAAATTCAATTCAATTCAATTCAAAAAAAAATTTTATTCACTGTTAGGTTCTAGTTTTCCTAACATTAAATTATTCCCTCTATAGGGTACTTATTTTTATTAGTCATAAAATTTTGGTTCTACTGTTTATTCATATATGGCCTTCTGGGAGGTCATAACATTCACAAATAAAGTAGTCTGCATATACAATTACAAAATTTTATGTACAGAACAAATATTGCCCGTCTAAAGGCTAAAAAGCCCGAGACGACGGGTCAAGAGCAGCTTCTTTGGCACCGGTTGGTATTATACAGATAAAAAAAGCAGACAAAAATACATAGCCTCAACGAATACAATCCAAAAAATCAAGCAAGCCAAACTTCGATAGTTCAAAAACAAAATAAGAAAATAAATGTCCATTACGAGAGTAAAATGAAATTAATTAGTATAAACACTTCTCAACACTGATTCGGAATTCACCGGGTTCAGGGTAATCAGGAAAGAAATTACAGCAGCCCTGTACCGATCTTTGTTCCACACAGATGGTGATTTTAGTTCCTCACTTAATTTGTTATGCAAAACATGAAGAATGTAAAGAGGGCTCTTGGTCGACAATACCAGACGATTTAGTGGGGCTACAACATTCCCCGCTGCTTGAAAACGGGTATTGTGGTCATGTATCGGGGCGACATTGATCAAAGTGGGGGTTTTATGATAAAAAAAGAGTAAATTCTTACTTCTTACTTCGTTAACATAAGGGAAGCCGAAACCGTTGAAGTGACAGAAAAATGGGCCTCACCCGGTTATTGCAGAATCCTTTAACCGGGATATCCGAAACTGCAGTAAACAGGAATGTAAAAAACTGAGATTCCGTAGAATTATTTCTATTTTAGGTCACAACACTCCAACAGAATACATTTTGTGGTACAACTTGTCAGGTTTCAGCAAAATTGGACGATGAATGAACCTCTAGCAGTACTTTCGTTCTATCATCTCATTCGCGTGAAAAAAGAAACTTTCTAGGTATTACACTGAACAACTACACCAACAGCACCTATTTATACTAGTTGATCACGTGTTGGGAAAATAATGTGAAGCATCATGAGTTGTTGATGTCCATATTGTTCTGTCAGAGCTCGAGGTGGTGCTTGTAAAATCAACACACTAACCGCTGAGGGCTCCCAAATAATTTTGTCGACACCCGCCATTACGGTTTTATCGCCGGGACAACTGCGGCCTTCTCCTCTCCCAAAAAAAGGTTACCCAGCGCCGAGGGCCCGTGAAAATTTTGATAAACGGCCCCAGTTTAGAAGCCGAATCGGCTGAAAATATACTGATCCAGATTCAAGAGCGTCTTAGAGGGTCCATTGTGGAAGCTGGAAGAAGCCGTCCCAGATAAATCCTGCCGCTAGATGCCCGGAGGCATCTTCAGTGGTATTAGCCCAGCTCTACTCCACCTTCTCTCCCAGCTGACGCCCACGCGGGGGCATTCCTGCCTTCCGAACCCCCTTATATCAACTCGTAATGAACTACACCCACTCGTCTTACGTTTTCCGTTCGCTTTTGGTTTTTGCCGACGAAATCCGAGATCGGAGAAGGAGGATCAGAAGAGATGAATGTCCACCCACCAGTTTTACGTTCTTGAAAGAACATCTGCTATGAGGCTATACACTTAGGGACGTTCCGATACCACTTTCTATACGATATTTGGTATCGAATCAATGGTATCAATATCGATAATGTATCGAACGAAAAGTATCGATATGAGTAGTATCAAATGAGTACCTACATAGTATTGGTACAAACTAAAAAAAAAAAACTTTTTTTTCTCTTAAATTGATTTTTTGACATTTTATGTCTTGGGTTAGGCGCATTACAATAAAAAACTGTCACGAAACTTCCAAATTGATGTGTAATACCTCAAAATTAATTTGTAAAACCTCCAAATTAATGTGCAAAACCTCCCATTTGATTGGTAAAACCTCCTATTAAATTTGTAAATGCTATAGATAATCAATTATGATCCATGATTACAGACGTGATACCTCAAGCGCATGGAATAAACAGGGTGTCCATGAAAAGGAAGGGCAAAAGTCAAGGGGTCGATTCTAAAGCTCATTTCTGATTGAAAGTTCCCCTTAGTGATTTTTTTAACGCTTTGTTTTCGAGTTCTTCAATTTTTAAGATTTTTCTCCGTGTTTTGTACCATATGGCATTGAAACGACAATAAATCCCCCTAGAATCACTTAGAACTCAAAACTAAGAACACCGTTGGAAAGAGCGTTAAATTTCCTTTCTTTCTGATGCCAAAACAATATTTTTTGAGCCAACTTAATTCGTAAAAAAAGAGACTGGAAAGCAAGTTTTCTAAACATTTTCAGAATTTGAGTTTTTCCATTTGTCGTTTTGCTCTCGATACAGACTATTTTGGAAGTGCACTCCATGGAGAAAACTTTCTTAGCATTTCAGCTTTCCAACGGTATAGTCAATTTTACATTTACTTTGCTGGTTTAGGAGAAAATTCCTTGACCCCCAGCCAAAAGACATATCCATGTCAAATTAAAAACTCGAGGGGAAACTGTAACGCTTATTTATAACGCAACGCTTTTCGAGTGCATGTACCAAAGTAAAGACATAATCACCAAAGAAATCAAGCATTTTAATTTCCCCTTGATGGGAAAAACAAAAGATCATGGATATGTCTAGTACCTACTGCTTACCAGTTGGTACCTACAACTCAATTGTATACCAACCATGTAGTGCCTTCTTTTCACAAGATTATTCCATTATGGTTACAAAACAATATTAGTTTTTAACTTAGAGTAATAAATCAGCATTCCTTGACACTACAATGGCTTAGAGGTCACGAAATGACGTGGTAAAATGAGAGCATTCCAAAAAGTGACGAACGATTTTCCTACTATGAAAACTATGGGAGTTACTCTTCCCTAGTAACGCCTTGGTTGTACGTGAAAATCAATAGAAAATGTGCCGGTCGGGAAAAAAAGTGTCGGTCGGGAAAAAAAAGTGTCGCGAAAAATTCCTTGACCCCCAGCCAAAAGACATATCCATGTCAAATTCCAGAGAAAACTGGACGTTTGAAATCACACAAACGCTTTGTTATGATACCAAATGCAATCATATCATTAAATTTTTTTATTTATTATTTCGAGATATAAGTAAAATACGAATAGTTAATTAACCAAACCACTCTGTCACCAACGCTGCCCTGGAAGATCAGTTTGTCGAGATGTGGTTTCAACATCAAGAATCATCTTTGATACGTTTCCTTCTGAAACATTACAGTCAAGCTGTATTATTCTTAGCTTATCAGAATTCAGAATTGTTCACACTATAAATAATAAACTTGACAATTTTTCTTACTTTTTTAATAGTTCCAACAATCTCAGGTAGGGAACCAGCTGCAGTACCACCAACCATCCGTGTTGCGTCTCCTAAAGCAAGCCACTACTTCTCTATTGACAAGACTGAGCACTTGGAGTTTCAATATTGTTGTAAAATAGACCTTACGAAAATTTAAAATTATATTAATCTAAAATTTCTTTCGATATGACTTTAATATCGGATGATTCGATACCAATATGGTACCAGTAGTATCGAAACAAAAGTATTGATTCCTACTCGTCGGTAGTATCGGAACGTCCCTACATACACAAATTACTTTTGCCCAAATGCCAACAGTTTCATTTCCCAAATGGTTCCACGTTTTCTGATGATTTTAAATTATAAGCAACTCGATTCTAGAGAAATGTGACTCCTCTATCTTTTGTGAAGCTCAAGATTTACCTAAACATACTACGTTAACCACTGCGCATTGAGTGTATAGAAATCTCAGGTATGAGCGTGGTTGTGTGAATAATTGTTTACATACAGGCCTAACCGTCGAAATCGATTTAACATTGTAACTCTTTATTTTTTCGTGGAAATAACGTTTTTCACTAACTTCCGTTTTGAAATGGGTTTCCACAACTTCGTCGCGAGTGATTTAGTTCGTACCTGTCACACCTCTGATACGGGTTAAGCGATAAACTCGATAACGCCGCGCATGCCCCTCTCGTAAAGGGTGATAAAGATGGGAGAAATCGCAAACAAAACGTAGTAAGGCAGGTCGGTAGGTCCCGGTACAGTATTCCCTGGGTTTTACGAGGAGATTCGTGTCTCCACCGGTCGGCTCGTTATACCAACAAATTTCGTTGCTGGTCTCACCTCCGGGGCCAAGCTCGCGGCGTAACACGTCCTTTCGGACTGCTCAGGACAACAAGTGCAACCCGAGGAAGCTTCCAGCCGTCTCGCCCCCAAAGGTCACGACCCCCTTTTGGAGTTGGCTACCGCCCCTACTCGGACGATTTCACGAGCTATTGGACGGATTATGCGTGTTCTGTGAGAAAATAACATACCAGTAGAAAGAACGAGGGGTCGAATGTCATCGTTTAATCTAAACGGCAGCTAAGTTTAGGATTCCCACCCTGGAAAAACATTTTTACAAACAATCAAATAAAACCGAATCTAGTATAAAACGGTTGTCGTTACATTCACTTCGCATAAACCATATATAAATTTCTCTCTTGAGGGGAAAAACAATATATCATGGATATGCCAAAGTTGTAGACATTACTGTAAACTCTGTTTGGATGTTGGGAAAGTAAAAAGTCCAGTCATGCAGCATGACCCCATGAGCGAATTTTTGAAATCTTTGATTATTTCGATTTTTGACTGATTTTTCAACTTTGAAATTTTAGAAAACTCGATACATATTCTTATAGGAAATTTTACGCTAATTCCGAATATACCACATGTTAGTATGCTGAAAAAATTATTTCGCACAACAAATCGCAAAAAACAGGCTATTTTGAAATTTTTGACTACATTTTTGAAAATTTCAACCCGAAGATGTAATCCGATCATGCTGGCCAACGAACTTGAACTTTCGTTTTGTGTCCTTAACATTTTAAAATTTGTTTGAAGTTTCTAGCACAATTCTACGGACAGTTATCGTCTGGAATGACACATACTTACATACATACATATTTTTTTTTTTTTTAAGAAACCTATTTTTTATTTTTTTTTTAAGAATATACATACATACATACATACATACATACATACATACATAAAAAAATGCGTTAAACTTCAGAATATGATTCAGAATAGCCTGAAACGGATTTCTGCATAAATTTGTTTCAAAAAATCACATTCTACAAATTTTGAGGCGAGAGCAATAGCTTAATTTTCTTCAAAAATTCGCTAAAATGGACATTACTTTCCACTCTGTTGGGATGTTGGAAAAGTAAAAATGGACATTACTTTCCACTCTGTTGGGATGTTGGGAACGTAAAAATGGACATTACTTTCCACTCTGTTGGGAAAGTAAAAGTGGACATTACTTTCCACTCTGTTGGGATGTAAAAACTCCCGCGCTACTTTCGTTCGATGCTAAAACAAGTCTAAGTCGGTTGTTGAGGAAGGCGGAATTAGGTACTTCATTGCGGTAGTAACTCATTGATTTCTACCTAGCCTTCACTTTTCAAGTTAATAATAATCTAAAGTGCCGGAGCGTTGCATTTTGTGTGGAGAAAAAAAAGTGTCGCGAAAAATTCCTTGACCCCCAGCCAAAAGACATATCCATGTCAATTGATTTATTATATAATATCCAAAAATTGTAATAAGTGTTAGTTCAGTTTTTAGTACTTTCTTCCTAGGTGTTGAAAGTGTGTTAACTTCCTTCAAGGTGGTATTATATCGTATATATATAACACGCATAATGTTTTATGTGTGTTATAAATATAAATATTTTACACATAATAAATTCACAAAGTGAGACTCACTATGAGATTTCGTTCACCGTTTTCGATCAACTACTGTTTCCTAGTCTTGCAGGATGGCTTCATTGAAATTAGCACCTAAGCAACGCGGTACCAACGTTACTGGTGACTAGGAGGGAGTTAGAGACTCACTGGATTAAATTGAAAAATAAAAATAAAAATAGAAAATGAGTAAAGGTAAAAAATAATATAAATAAAGTAACATGAAATTAATTAATAAAAAATCTTAGAAAAATGAAAAATGAAAAAATATAAAAAACGCTGCAAATTATTTCACAAAGGTTTATTATTTTTTCAATTGAGTATGATCATAGTTTTAGTTGGCTTGCGTACGTCATAAGGCCCGTCCAGACTCCTCGGCGTGTCCTATTTCGAGTTGCCACAACCTATACTTCTATAATTATATACACATGTTTATATTTCTCGATTTGAGCTCCTATCTATTCAAATAGTTATTGCCTTAATAATATCATTATCTAAGTACGTACGAAAAGTCGAGAGGATATGTTATTAAATATGCGTAGGAAAAGCTTTGGTATTAACACACAAATATGACCTTGAAAAAAACGTATATTCATGGCTCGAAGGAACATGAAATTCGAAAGCAATACAAGTGCAGGAAGTTTTCCACGCCACCCTGGAGGTACTCCCTAGGTCTCGAAGGAACGCCGGCGCCGTACCCACCACAAGGTGCCGCGGCGCCGGCGCCTCCTCTCACTCCACCCCCCCCCCCCCCCCCCCCCCCCCCCCCCCCCCCCCCCCCCCCCCTCACCACCCACCGTGACCCCCTGCCAAGCGTGCCAGGCGTGCGCGCGGAGAAAAAGAAACTTTTTCGCCCGTTTTTGGCCCATAGCATCTATGCGAGTAAAGCGATCGGGATGGTTAAACGTTAGGACCAACTAGACCCCAAATGGAGTCTATGTGCGAAAGAATGGGTTTTTTAAAGTCAATTCTTAGGCCTTTTATGGTCCGGACGGCGAACGGCGGACGGCGAACGGCGGACGGACATTTCAAATTTGGATTCTACGCACCTTGAAACGTAAAGTGACAAAGTTTGAGGGGGGGTTATAAAAATTTTTTGCTACACGATCACATAGGCTTATTATTGGAAATAATAAACCAAAAAGAGGAAAATTTGAAAAAATGGATGTGGCGATGGTCAGGTGTTGTATCGGTTGAGGCCAGGTGGATACAGTGCTCCCAAGACCCATATATGTGCCTGCTCAGTGATATGAAGCTTGACGGATGACAGTTTATCTGATAACTTATTTATCACTTTTAGCCGATAGGACTGATTAAATCTCAATTTGTGGGATGTTGAATGTTGGGCCACTGTAAATATAAATAAGTAATATATTTATTTATATTTATTCACTCGTTTTAGTTATTTCATTTATTTTCTTTTGGTAGGTGACATTGTCCAGCTATATTTCGATATTGCACCATAAACCGAGTTTGACAGGTAATATTTTATGGACCAGTATTGTTGTTTATTGTTTATTGATAAAATTACAGGCAGATACAATATGATGTATGGAATATTTACAATATGATTATGGAATACTAATGAGAGATACAAGATAAGAACAATAAGATAAGACAAGCTAATACAATATACAAGATAAGTACTACAAATATTACAAAATATTAGATAGAATAGAATACTACAAATATAAGATACAAAAATTATTTAAAAATTACCAAAATCAGTAAACTACTGTAGTTGAGTATCAGCACTACGCAGATACATAGGTACATGGATATTTCTTATTTTCCCCCTGTGAAATATGTGATTTGTTATATTGTCCAGTTGAAGATGTGAGACTGTAGTGGAGTGCTTGGAGTTGCAGCAGTTTTTACAGCGAAATAAGCCTAAAAACATGTTGAGTATTTTTATTTTCAATCATGAGTGTTACACAAATTACGAGTGTTGTTGGTGCTTAAACAAAATAATCCTATATCAACAACAGTTTTGTCACTTCATTATCCTGTGTGACACCATTTTTATCGGAAATTCTCATGAGTGTTACCTCTCAGGAGTGTGACCAAGGATGGGTAACACTCCTGATATTAAAGTTACACTAATAGGGTAACACTCCTGAGATTTAAGCTCAATTACACTGTCTTCAACATGAATTCCGTGAATTCTGAATATTACGTTTGAACGTGATTCTTTTGTACTTACTTGAGCCCCGAAAACGCATTTGCCAAATCATCCATTTTACAGAAATCAATTTATGAAATCTGGTAACACTCATGAGTTGGATGTCCTGTTTTTTAATACAAAAAAAAAAAAAAAAAAAAAAAAATAAAATACAACAATGAAAAACTCACTGTTCATCTATGGAAAACAAATCTGCAATTTACAATGAGTAGTATTTGCTGATCTGACCTCATTTTCGAGCACTTTCATATTTCACGTCACTGAGGTTCTCAAACGCCCCAAAGTGGCAAATGAAATGAGGATGACCCAGGTACCACCAACCTAGCACATTCACTGCTTACACGTCATTATGGAAGTAATTCCAACGTAATTCATCAAAATCGTTGGATAAACTAATCAAGAAGGGTTCAGTACCTAAAAGAACCAATTTCAACCATAACGGAAATGAAGGACTGGTTTTCATGAGCCTGTTCACAATGGTAGATAGGCACCTACCTTCAAGATAGACTGCATTGAAGGAGGTGAATAACCTTAAATAACGTTGAATAACCATAGAATAACCTTGATTAAACTCGAATGAACATGGACGAATTTAAATGACCTTGAATAACCTTAATGGAGTTGAATGCCTATCTACCACCTCCACTGCTTACATGCTGCGGCGATCTTGAACTTTTCATGGACCCAAGTCCTGAGAAAACCGACTCCCAAGACGGATCGCCCCGTCTGAATTTATTAAAGTGATAGTTCTGCCCGAAGTCACCGCCACAAGCGTATCGCGAAGCTGATAGAGTGAAAACGAAGTGGGCGCTAACAAAAAAAGAAGACGAAAAAAACCATTCTCGCCTACGCCCCGGAAAGGATTCATAACCGTTAAAACAATGTACATCTTAATTAGTCATTAATATTCATACATTTATCACTGAGGGGAGATAGCATTCCAATTAATCCGTTGATAAATGAGAGAATGGGATCTAGGAGGAAGCTTTTTCATAGCTTCATTGACTAATTCCGTTGCGTGAGGTCTCCATTCAAAAACCCCTCCACTACGGTCTGTTTCTTTCTCTTGGTAGACTTCGTATTATAATTAGCGTGATTTCCCTGTTAACTGGTCGATCTGTCGGCTTAGCGTCGGCGGTTTCTCGGGTTAACTGATTTAGAACGTCTGGGGAAGTTGAAATAGATGGCTATAGTTCAAGTTTCAATATCTTTTAATATGTCTTGCGGGATTGAGCGGTTAATTTTACTGACTGTTTACTGACTGATGTCCATGGAATAAACGCTGCAAAATAATTACACAAAATTCATTATTTCTCTATTAGAGAGCCCTTCTACGATCTAATATTTTGACATGGACTGGGGGTCATGTGTTTTTTAAGTGTTCAACCCAATTTTCAAATCAAAAACTGTAACGCGATACCGATAAATGAATACGGTAACCATACTGCAAGAATGAAATCGGAAATCATTAGAAATTTTATTGGAGAGTCCCAACAATGCAAGGCCGTTAAAGTCTCATTGTTTGAGCTAATTTAATTGAGACATTTTTAACTTCAGACACAAATCACATACGAACTAAATCACTCGCGACGAAGTTGTGGAAACCCATTATAAAACGGAAGTTAGTGAAAAAACGTTGTCTATTTCCACGAAAAATAAAGAGTTACAATGTTAAATCGATTTCGACGGTTAGGCCATCATCAGTAACAAACAATAACTGAAGACACATTAGAAAGGACACAGCTTATATAGAGACAGGTGAAGGGAGATTGAATCCCATTGGTCGAGAGAAAGGAAAGGGGCAGGAGGTACAACCAATCAAGTGCATACAAAGTGAAAGGGAGATTGAATCCCATTGGTCGAGAGAAAAGAAAGGGGCAGGAGGTACAACCAATTAAGTGCATACAAAGTGAAAGGGGGATTATAGCTAATCAGATGAAGTGAAAGGGGGGAAATAACTAAATAGGGTTTCAACAGTGTGAAGGGATAATTCCAAGGTTTACAGAAATGGACCTATCAGTGGTGAAATATATTGAGGTATGTCCTCATTTAAACATTTACCAGACCTGTCACTTTTGATAATTTCGAATTTTTCAAGTACATTCAACATACCTCCCTTTGGGCAAAAATGAAGAAATTCTACAAACTGTCTGTCTGTCAAATCAAAATTGTAACTGTGATTAGATTCCTTAAGATGTTTTGCAAATGTAGACTTACTCTTATTTTCCCTGAAATCATCCATATGCTCGTCTATTCTTTCCCTAAATTTCCTACCAGTCTGACCGCAATATTCGTAGCCACAAGAACATTTTAATTTATAAACTCCACTTTTATCCTGCACACTAATTTTATCCTTAACGGATCCTAGTAATGCTTTAAGACTATTTTTATTTTTAAAACCTACTTTATAACCTCTCGATGATAGAATTTTATCAGAAATTTTCCCATAATAAGGTAAACTTATCCATTGCTTTTCTTCTAAAGTTACATCTTCCCGAGCCAGATTGGAAACTTTTTCCCTACTCTTTTTCCTAAGAACCTTATCCCATATGGTATCAACGAGATCTCCTCCATATCCGTTAGTAGCCGCTATGCTTTTGATAATGGATTTTTCTTTTGATAAATTTTGTTTTTTATTTTGTTGTAGTTTTTTAGCCAATTTGTAGGCAGGAAAGGCTAAAAAACTCAATATTTTATTTAGAAACAAAATCAACTTTCGGCCTCAACATACTGTACTAAATTCTTATGATTTGGTCTCCAAAATTAAGGACATTCAGATGCCTCCAAATGCTAAACTCGCCTCTTTTGATGTGGTTAGTCTGTTCACCAATATCGATGTAGCTAGCTGCAAAGATGTGGTATGCAGGCTGATTCACGGCTCTAAACTTAATATTTTCGAAAAGGATGAATTGTTTAATTTGATGTCTGTCTGTATGGATCAAAATTACTTTTTATTCGAGGGGCAATGCTATACACAGCCAGGGGTTGCTATGGGTTCTCCGTTATCTCCTCTGCTTGCAGATATTTACATGGATTATCTTGAGCAACAAATATTTACAACTTTTAACACAAATAATCTTCTCTATTGGTATAGATATGTCGATGACATCATCATTCTATGGAAGGGCACAGAACGACAACTAAATTCTTTTCACGAAAAAATCAATAAATTAGATCCCTATATCAAATTCACCCTCGAATTCGGCGGGAATAAACTAAATTTTCTTGATCTGTCCATCTCTTTAGTAAATGAGAAGCATGATTTTTCAATCTACAGAAAAGATACATATAGCGATATAACGATCCATAGTAGTTCAAATCACCCTCTAGTACATAAGCATGCAGCCTTCCATAGTATGATCAACCGAGCACTATCTATTCCAATGAGTGAACAAAATTTATCAAAAGAAAAATCCATTATCAAAAGCATAGCGGCTACTAACGGATATGGAGGAGATCTCGTTGATACCATATGGGATAAGGTTCTTAGGAAAAAGAGTTTTTTTTTTTTTTTTTTTTTTTTTTTATAGTAAACTTTATTGTCAATCTTGACATTACAGTTATGCATGTAATTGAATATAGTAACCCTAGGTTATTTAACATGTATCTTTCATTAGGTGCAGCCCTCTGACTGTCCTAGACCAGTACTATAAATATTATAACAAAAGATTCGGTGGTAATAATACTGAAAAGATATAACAATTATATAAAATTATAGTTAATAAATAATGTAAAGAGATAACAACAATAAATATTAAAGTATAATCACGTGAAGAAATGCAAAATTGAAAGGATCAGTCTATTAAGAAATCTTGGGGTATTTTTCTCTTGAGTCGCCGTATATCTGGTGGGGGTGGCCGGTTCCGGGGTATGCTCGCTATGAGTGAATTTTGGTGATCATCCATTCTTTCGTTCAGTTTTCTATACGTGCGCCGAATCACTTCTTGGACTGTAGGTATATCTAGGTCGTTATGCAGTGTCGAATTGCGAACGTACCAGGGTGCTCCTGAGATCATACGAAGAACTCGATTTTGAGTAACTTGTATTTTTTTAATGTGCGTAGCTGCAGCTGAGCCCCATAGCCCTCCTGCGTACTCCCATATAGGCCTTATTAGGGACAGGTAGAGGAGCCTCTTGGTCGGAAGACTCAAGGGAGAACGGTCGCAGAGGAGGGGTTTTAGCTGGTGGATTCGCTGTCGTATTTTTTTGACGAGGTACTGGATGTGGCTTTCCCATGTTAGCGTTTTGTCCAAGTATATTCCCAAGTATCGAACCTTTGTGTCTTGAGGGATAGGGTTGCCACTGATGTGGAGTGTATCTTGGAGTTCTGCTCTTTTCTTGGTAAACGGAATTACAACGGATTTCGAGGAGTTCATTTTTACTCTCCACTTGGAGCACCAGGCGCTAGTTAAGTCGAGGGCGGATTGAGTTTTGGTGGTCGCTTCTTCGAAAGAATCGTCAACGTGGAGCAAGGCCACGTCATCGGCGAATTGAGCTAGTGTTGAGTTTTCTAGTTGGGGTAAATCGTGCGCATATATTAGGTATAGGAATGGCGCAATCACGCTCCCCTGTGGCACTCCTGAAAGGATTGGCTTGGAGGGAGATACAGCGTTTTTGTACCTAACCGAGAACGTGCGTCCTGATAGGTAAGATTGTACTAATCTATAATAGGTGTCAGGGAGGTGGGGTTTTAGTTTGCAAAGGAGGCTGCTGTGTACCACTTTGTCAAAACATTTCTCTGTGTCGAGAAAGACGCCTAAGCAGACCTTCTTTGTCTCATAGGTATCCAAAATTACGTCAATCACTCTATGTAATTGCATGGGGCAAGAGTGCGATGGTCTAAAACCAAACTGCGTATCCGGTATCAGAGCTTCAAGGTGTACTAGGAGTTTTGGTAGCAGTAGCCTTTCGAATAACTTGGAAAAGATAGGCAAGAGGCTGATTGGCCTATAACTGTAAGGATCATTGCTTCTCTTGTTGGGCTTTTTTATCATAACTACCTCTGCGTGCTTCCATTTCTTTGGTATATGGGTCGTTCTTAACATAGCGTTAAATATTTGTGTTAGAAACACTATGCCTTTCCGGGGAAGGTTCTTTATCAGCTGAGGGTTGATGAGATCAGATCCTGGTGATTTTCTATTTTCCAATCTGTTCGCAGCATTTCTAACGTCCCCTGGACTG
The DNA here is from genome assembly GCA_030762985.1 of Adelphocoris suturalis. Classification (NCBI taxonomy): domain Eukaryota; kingdom Metazoa; phylum Arthropoda; class Insecta; order Hemiptera; family Miridae; genus Adelphocoris; species Adelphocoris suturalis. Next base: position 8,257,238 of record CM061043.1, read on the forward strand.
AAGAAGCTAGAAAATTCGCTTAGTTGTAAAGGTTCCTCTAGCTTTTGCAATATGTATTCTGAAAATCGTGGATCATTGTCAGGATTCGGAGTGAATTGTTCAGTGAGTATCGTAGAGAAGACCTTTGCTTGTTCTGTTGTGTGCCATCGACCAGTATATTTCAGAGGTGGTATGTCGTTTCGTTCTTTTGTCATTCTCTTAGTTTTAATCCATAATGAGTTGTCTTTTGTATTTAATATTTTTAGCTTGTTCATTTCAGCATTATCTCCTTCTTCTTTCTTTGCTAGTCTAAGTTTCTTTGTTGCAATGTTGAATCTGTTTTTGTCTTGTGGATGTTTTGTCAGCTCCCATTGGCGTCTAGCCTCTTTTTTTATCCTGAGTAAATCCATTATTAATGGAGAAATATGATTGTTATTTTTGTTGTGGATTGATATTATTTTTTGTGCAGAGGCTGATTCTGCTGCGATGCGTATAATGTTTGTTAGTGTAGCTGCAGCGACATCAATATCGGTTGAGGACTTCAGAGGTACCTGCAAGTTCACCAGTTCTTGGATCGTGGATTTGTATTTGTCCCAGTCGCATGGGTGGGACAAGTGAACGATGGTATGGCGTAGCAGTGCCTTGCAGTTGTACATCTATCAGCACGGGAAAATGGTCGGAACTCATTTCATGTGGTACTTGTATACCTGTTATGAGGTTCTGCGCTCGTTTGCAAATGAAGAAATCTAATGTGTCCGGAGTGTACCCAATGTCAGGGTAGTGAGTAGGTTCGTGAGGTGATATTACTTCCAAAGCGTACTGTACGATGACGTTGTGTAGCAGTCTGCCTCTCGGATTTGTCGTGTGGCAACCAAATCTCGGGTGTTTGGCGTTAAAATCACCTCCTAGTATGAAACAGTTTTGCAATTCATGAACCAGTGATAGAAAATCGCCCATTTGAACCCGATTTTCTGGGGCCGAGTAAAAGGAGCAGATTCTAAAATTTGGAATGGTGGGAGAGTGTAGACTGATTTGGCAAACTTGCATTTCGTTTTCCGTGATTATCGGGAGTTCGTCGTGCCCCAAACCGTTTCTGATTAACAGAGCTGCTCCACCTTTCCGTCTGCCACTAGGGTGATCTGAACGGTACAATCTATAACCAGGAACGTAGAAAGTTATATGAGGTGCGAGCTTGGTTTCAGAAAGTAGCATTATATCAATGCTGTATTGTTGTAGGTAAAGGGAAAGCTCGTGAAATTTGTTTCCAACTCCACGACAGTTCCAAGTGCTAATTCTTAGATTATTTTGTGTATGTACAGCCATTTTATATTTTCAGGAGCTTGGGAAGAATTTGGGCGAACATTTCAATTAATGGTGTGAGAGTAGCGAGCAGTTTATCGATTTTTTCGTAGAGCTGGTCGGGTGAAAAAGGAGAAGAAGTTACACTGGCATACGTTTTGGTGTTTGGTAGGGAGGGAAAGACCTTGTTGAGTTCAGCATCTTTGGGAAGTCTTTTCTGATACGGATTTGAAGAAGACTGGCTTTGGAGATTGTTTTTATCAATGGACCATTTTATGGTCTTGGGAGGATTTTGCATGATTTTATGCACTGGGCACCCTTTATAATTGGCAGTGTGCTGGCCTTTACAGTTTACACAAGTTGGTGGAGTGTCTGTAGGTTTGGTGCATTGATCTGAAGCATGACTGGAATCGCATTTCACGCACTTAGGTTGGTTTTTACAATAATTTTTTGAGTGTCCGTAAGCCTGACATCTCATACATTGGATCACTGTTCTTCTTGGTTTCGGAGGTTCTACTTTTACCTTACAATAGAATAATTCTGTAAGGGAATAGATTTTTTGATTATCTGCACTGGGTGCTAAATCAAGAAAGAATAATGGCAGAGGGTTTTTCGTGACTGGATGATGCACAGGGATCATTTGAACTGGGCTGAACCCTTTTTCTTTAAGTTCGTTTAGCATTTCCTCGATATCGCACGATGGGTGAAGCCCTCTTAGTACTACTCGAAAGTTACGATCGGTTTTAAGCTGGAAAGTATGGTATTGGGCTTGTGTAGTCTGTAGATAGGCTATTACCTTTCGATAATCATCTATTTCTTCAAAGTTAAGTTTCAACTTATTTTCAATAGTTACATGTCTGAACTTTCCTTTGCACGCTGATTTGACTTGTGGCATTAATGCATTTATGTCTTTCAAATTGTTGATGAAAATTGGCGGAGGTTTATTTGGTTGATTATGATGTGGTTCATTTACTTCGTTTTGCGTTTCCATATTTTCAAGAGGTGCGAATCGATTGGGAGAGAAAAATGGTGAATCGTTATTTACCTTTTGCTTCTTAGGAGCTGGCGGTTCGTTCCCAACCATGATGATTAGTTGCGGATTCGTAGATAAGATTATCGCACAGATAAGCTACGGTCACCACTAGACTACAGAAAGGTAAACAAACAAGCGGTACCTTTTATTAGCGATTAGGATGGTCGGAGATAAGAGAGATCATCACCTCACGACTGCCCGAGAGCTACTGAAAAGAGCTACTGAAAAAGAGTAGGGAAAAAGTTTCCAATCTGGCTCGGGAAGATGTAACTTTAGAAGAAAAGCAATGGATAAGTTTACCTTATTATGGGAAAATTTCTGATAAAATTCTATCATCGAGAGGTTATAAAGTAGGTTTTAAAAATAAAAATAGTCTTAAAGCATTACTAGGATCCGTTAAGGATAAAATTAGTGTGCAGGATAAAAGTGGAGTTTATAAATTAAAATGTTCTTGTGGCTACGAATATTGCGGTCAGACTGGTAGGAAATTTAGGGAAAGAATAGACGAGCATATGGATGATTTCAGGGAAAATAAGGGTAAGTCTACATTTGCAAAACATCTTAAGGAATCTAATCACAGTTACAATTTTGATTTGACAGACAGACAGTTTGTAGAATTTCTTCATTTTTGCCCAAAGGGAGGTATGTTGAATGTACTTGAAAAATTCGAAATTATCAAAAGTGACAGGTCTGGTAAATGTTTAAATGAGGACATACCTCAATATATTTCACCACTGATAGGTCCATTTCTGTAAACCTTGGAATTATCCCTTCACACTGTTGAAACCCTATTTAGTTATTTCCCCCCTTTCACTTCATCTGATTAGCTATAATCCCCCTTTCACTTTGTATGCACTTAATTGGTTGTACCTCCTGCCCCTTTCTTTTCTCTCGACCAATGGGATTCAATCTCCCTTTCACTTTGTATGCACTTGATTGGTTGTACCTCCTGCCCCTTTCCTTTCTCTCGACCAATGGGATTCAATCTCCCTTCACCTGTCTCTATATAAGCTGTGTCCTTTCTAATGTGTCTTCAGTTATTGTTTGTTACTGATGATGGCCTAACCGTCGAAATCGATTTAACATTGTAACTCTTTATTTTTCGTGGAAATAGACAACGTTTTTTCACTAACTTCCGTTTTATAATGGGTTTCCACAACTTCGTCGCGAGTGATTTAGTTCGTATGTGATTTGTGTCTGAAGTTAAAAATGTCTCAATTAAATTAGCTCAAACAATGAGACTTTAACGGCCTTGCATTGTTGGGACTCTCCAATAAAATTTCTAATGATTTCCGATTTCATTCTTGCAGTATGGTTACCGTATTCATTTATCGGTATCGCGTTACAGTTTTTGATTTGAAAATTGGGTTGAACACTTAAAAAACACATGACCCCCAGTCCATGTCAAAATATTAGATCGTAGAAGGGCTCTCTAATAGAGAAATAATGAATTTTGTGTAATTATTTTGCAGCGTTTATTCAATGGACGTCAGTCAGTAAAAAATCAGTTAAATTTAACCGCTTAATCCCGCAAGATGTATTAAAAGATAATTGAAACTTGAACTATAGCCATCTATTTCAACTCTCCCAGACGTTCTAAATCAGTTATCCCGAGAAACCGCCGACGCTAACCCGACAGATCGACCAGTTAACAGGGAAATCACGCTAATTATAATACGAAGCCTACCAAGAAAAAGAAACAGACCGTAGTGGAAGATTTTTTGAATGGAGACCTCACGCAACGGAATTAGTCAATGAAGCTATGAAAAAGCTTCCTCCTAGATCCCATTTTCTCATTTATCAACGGATTAATTGGAATGCTATCTCCCCTCAGTGATAAATGTATGAATATTAATGACTAATTAAGATGTACATTGTTTTAACGGTTATGAATCCTTTCCGGGGCGTAGGCGAGAATGGTTTTTTTCGTCTTCTTTTTTTGTTAGCGCCCACTTCGTTTTCACTCTATCAGCTTCGCGATACGCTTGTGGCGGTGACTTCGGGCAGAACTATCACTTTAATAAATTCAGACGGGGCGATCCGTCTTGGGAGTCGGTTTTCTCAGGACTTGGGTCCATGAAAAGTTCAAGATCGCCGCAGCATGTAAGCAGTGGAGGTGGTAGATAGGCATTCAACTCCATTAAGGTTATTCAAGGTCATTTAAATTCGTCCATGTTCATTCGAGTTTAATCAAGGTTATTCTATGGTTATTCAACGTTATTTAAGGTTATTCACCTCCTTCAATGCAGTCTATCTTGAAGGTAGGTGCCTATCTACCATTGTGAACAGGCTCATGAAAACCAGTCGTTAATTTCCCTTATGCACTCCAGGGAGGTTGAAATTGGTCCTTTTAGGTACTGGACCCTTCTTAATTAGTTTATCCAACGATTTTGATGAATTACGTTGGAATTACTTCCATAATGACGTGTAAGCAGTGAATGTGCTAGGTTGGTGGTACCTGGGTCATTCTCATTTCATTTGCCGCTTTGGGGCGTTTGAGAACCTCAGTGACGTGAAATATGAAAGTGCTCGAAAATGAGCTTAGTCTGTAAAATGGATGATTTGGTAAAATTGTTGTCGGGGCTCAAGTAAGTACAAAAGAATCACGTTCAAACGTAATATTCAGAATTCACGGAATTCATGTTGAAGACAGTGTAATTGAGCTTAAATCTCAGGAGTGTTACCCTATTAGTATTACCGTAGTATCAGTAGAGTTACCCATCCTTGGTCACACCCCTGAGAGGTAACACTCATGAGAATTTCCGATAAAAATGGTGTCACACAGGATAATGAAGTGACAAAACTGTTATAGGATTATTTTGTTTAAGCACCAACAACACTCGTAATTTGTGTAACACTCATGATTAAAAATAAAAATACTCAACTTGTTTTTAGGCTTATTTCGCTGTAAAAACTGCTGCAACTCCAAGCACTCCACTACAGTCTCACATCTTCAACTGGACAATATAACCTTCACATCTGACTGTTTCCCGCCATTTTCCATCTGCTTTCTTGATCGCGAAAATGATAACACTCCTGAGGTCTCATTGAGAAGAGATATGACTGACTGAAAAACTAGTTTTTCTTGGGTTGGAAAAAATCTTGAAAATGTAAATCCTTACTCTAAATAAAGAGGAACCAACTTACTGCAGCTAGTAACCCTGGCCAGTTCTAGATTGTCATTGTTTCGTAACTACCTAACTTCTACTTAGGTGTTAGGTAGGAGGGGACAGTAACACTCATGAGTTTCCAGGATTTTAGGTTTCATTTGTCATCACTGTGTATTGGTTAAAGGGGATTTTGGCAATCACATTATTTCTTCGTTGATCTCCCAACTTATACTACCTTTTTTCCCCCAAAATCACTAGTTTTGGTCATGAATTGCGAGAATTCGTCGTCGGGGACATGAAAGCGGCAAATGAAATGAGAATGATCCACCTACCTACCATTGTGAACAAACTAGTGAAAACCAGTCCTTCTTTCCCCTTCCGCATCACAGGGTGGTTTAAAGTGTTCCTTTTAGGTACTGACCCCTTCTAATGTGGTGTATCTAACGATTTAGGTAGTTTGATTATGTTGGCATGCTGCTGCATGTTCTGCGATTCACATTCGTGTTGACCACTCGTACAGTCTAAGCACATAGAACAGAAAGGAAAAAACATCTACCAAGTTGGATGTGGCACATAGCTTCCCCATTTACCTATCATCTTCTTCCAATTATCATCCAAATTTAAGCGAAATCGAACGACTAGAGAGTGAAAAGATGGAACATGATGGAATTTACGTTTGCGCATGCGCAGAATGAAGCATTGATTGGGAAACAATGAAACTGTTAGGGGACCATCAACACAACCTAACACGAGCATTGTGTGACAATTTCATCGAAATCGGATGAAAACAATGAAAATTAAGGTCGTTACAAGGATTTCACATAGGCGCATGCGCAGTAGCTGTTAATGGTACAATCAAGTTGAAATTGATATGGGATGATCAAATCGTCATCCCCCAACTATCATCCGAATTTGAGTGAGATCGGACGACTAGGGCGTGAAAAAATAGAACATAATGGAATTTACGTTTGCGCATGCGTAGATTGTAGTATTGATTTCGCAACATTTTAAACTGATAGGGGACCATCTTCAATATAACTCGAGGATCGCCCGACAATTTCGTCAAAATCGGATGAAAACTGTAAAAATTAAGGTCGTTACAATGATTTCACATTGGCGCATGCGAAGTACAGTGGAACCTGGATAATTCGAACTTCTTTAATTCGAAATCTTCTTTAATTCGAATATTTCTCTTGGTCCCTAGCATTTTGTATAAAAACAATGCTAAAAAATCGTGGATTTTTATTTTGAATAGTTGGAATTAAGGTATAAATTTTAAGCTGCCACTCAAAATAATCATAAATTTATCGGGAAATATACGTTTTAGTAACGATATTCGGCAAAAGGTTTGCGTTAGACCAAATGCATGCAAGTCAGTGCCATCGTACAGTCTGATAAATCCCCTTCCCCGGAGGTGCCGAGTGCAGCTGACGTCATGAATCACGTACAAGAATTTAGACGTTTTTTTGAAAGCCGAATTAATGTAAGTTATTCATAGTTCTCTTTGAATGCGTTGGAATCTTTTATAATGGCCGAGAGACAACAGAGGCCAGGAACAGGGAGGAGAGGAAACAGGCCAAAATATCATCCTTTTTTGAAAAACAATAGATAGTTTTTTATGGTTGAAGTTAAATACAGTACCATTCCAGGTGTCTTTATATTTACTGTTCAATATTTTGTTGGTCAATACAGTATTCAATGTTACTGTATGTACTTTACTTCGTACTGTACGATCATGTTGAAATTGATATGGGATATTGGCATCCCCCAACTATCATCTAAATTTGAGCGAGATCGAAAGAATAGGGCGTGAGAAAATGATGGTTGGTAGAATTTACGTTCGCGCTTGCGCAGAGTGAGGTATTGAGTCAAGATCGATGAAACCGACAGGGGGCCGTCTACTCCTTAGACGGCAAATCCCCTGAAAATGTCATCCAAATCGGATGAAAACTGTGGAAAATAATTCCTATTGACATTGATTTGAGACAAATAGGCTTCGTTCATTATTCTTTTCAGGGCTGTAGCTTCCTTACTTGCTTCAGTTAGCGCCATATACTCTGCTTCACAGCTTGATAGAGCCACAGTCCTTTGTTTCCTGGCTTCCCAAGAAATTGCTGCATTGCTGAGATTGAAAGTGTAGCCTGTATATGACCTCCTGTCACTTTCATTGTTCGCCCAATCAGCATCAACAAAACCTTCCAATTGTTTGCCCGTTTTAGTGTAGGTCAAACGATAGCTCTTCGTATTCTTCAGATAACGAAGTACTCGTTTTGCGGCTGTTACATGGCTATTGTCGAAACACGTATTGAATGAGCTCAGCACACTAATTGAATGTGCGATATCTGGCCTTGTGCTGACTGCCAAATACATTAGCGACCCGATTAGTTGTTGGTATGGAAAGTCAACTGCTCCCCCTGGATCTGCTCTCTTCAATTTTACGTTTGTATCCATTGGAGTATCTGTCGGCTTCGAATTTTCCATAGTGAACTGTTTCAACAATATCTTTGTATATTTTTCCAGATCCAAGCTGATTGAATGCTTCGTCTTGTCTCGTTTAATCCTCCATCCCAAACAACAGCTTGCCTCTCCAAGGTCTTTCAGTTCAAATTCCTTTTCAAGATTATTCTTGAGCTCCTCTTTCATTGACGTCTATTCACAAAGCATAATAAATTGTCGAAGTAAACTGCAACATACATAATTTCATCTTTTGTGGTTCGAAAATATAAACACGGATCTTGTTTCGATTGTTGAAGTCCACACTTCTTGATCAAAGCTGAAGATTGCTCTCTTCAGAAGACACACCTTGTTTCCTTCCACTTTGAAACCTTCTGGTTGCTCCATATACACGGTTTCATTTAATTCACCATGCAAGAACGCGGTGTTTATATCCATGTGAAAAATATCCAAATCTTTCTCGATTGCCAATGCCATTAGCAACCAAATAGTTGAATTTCTAACAACTGGAGCAAATGTTTCTTGATAGTCAATTCCATATTGTTGAGAGAAGCCTTTTGCTACCAATCTTGCTTTAAATTCTGTTATTTTTCCGTCAACTCCAGTTTTCGTCTTGAACAACCATTTGTTTTTCACAACATGTGCATTTCCAGGACGATCAACCAACTTCCAAACTTTGTTTTTCTCCATTGAATTCATTTCATCCTTCATTGCTGTTATCCATTTGTCTTTTTCTGAACTTTCCATAATTCGAAGCGCCAATCGTTGAATTCGCTTTAAGGACGTCCCTCTGAAGCTATGTAATATTAGCAAGGCTTCGCATATTATAGGAGGGGCGCCCTATTGGAATTGATGACCGTGACGTATTTTTAGGGGTTGTATTCGTGTAATCGCCGACAGGCGAATACGATTACACGAATACGAATATAATCGCAGTTGACTCAGAATCAACGAATACTTATCATGATTACAGTCGTATTCGTATTCGACGATAAGATTATGCCCAACACTGTTTTAAGGTAGGTTACCAAACACTTAAATGCATCCTAGTACTCAAACATTTAGACCCCGAGGGAATATGGAGTGATTGAATGTTTATCCATGATGTGATGGAATTGAATCGTTCTGAATCGCCTCGTGTTCACTTTTGCTCCAGGTGATTTCATACAAAAATTGTACGTCGGGTATTCCATCGAGTAAAACACACCTAGTTATCCCACTTTCCCAACGAGGTGGTTTGGCATTTCACCCAAAAAAAAGCCGACCGGCGACTCGACTTCCGTTCATAAATAAGCAATGCCGCGGATGAGCCACTTTTGATTCTCCAATTTCCTTTTACCAACCACCGCGAGCTTTTGAGGGTCACAATCAACCAATTAGCTTTCAGGGGAGAGACGGAGCGTTTATGCAGAAATCGGTTGACCACTATCTACTAATACTGTACGACTCCGACCGCCCCTCGGGGCAGATTCATGTTTATGTAATCAGATTCTTCGATATTAGGGAGGGCCCAGCTCATCTTGTGTGTATATTTTCCCATTCTGTCCGCTAGTCATTCGCCAAGACCGGAAGCCTCTTCGAAAAAATAAAGAAAAAAAAAAAGTAAAAAACGTGGAAATGAGTGGGAGAGGTTTAAATGCCGATCGGGTGGGTCGGATAAAACGAGCCTCGAGGCGATAATGAACCTTTTTAGGAAAATGCTCAATAGGGGGCGACTTTTTTAATGAGTGAACGATCTATCAAATTTCGTCTAAAATCGTTCTCAAGCTGGTAAGATGAACGATCCATTCATTAGATTCAATGAAAGATCACTGGTTAGCCGCTATCAGTTGGAAATTTGAATTTTAAATTATTTATGATTGGGCCGTAGGGGATTGGAGTGGATCGATAGTGATTGACATAATTCACTTCTTTAATATGGCCTGGTATCTGAATTTTGGCGTATGAGGATGCATAAGCGTTTGGTAACTAAGAAGGTTTGGAGAGGGTTCGGTTTCTCACTGTAGGAAATTGCAATTAGATAGAGTGACTCTCTCGGACATGAAGTTATTACTAGACTCTATACAATTCAACTATGCATCTTAGGCTTTTTTTGAGAGAATTCGTTTCCGAGTTATTTCACTTTTAAGATATTTTTCGTGTTTTTGACCTTGTGTCACTAAAATGGTCATAACTCCCTTAATGTGATGAGTAAATTAAAATTTGATGACAATAACTTTTAACAACAACAATTGTTGAAACTAATTTCAAATTTCCTATCTCCCTGATGCCAAAACAAGAATTTTTGAGCAGCTCCAATAGCTAAAAAATGAGGTCAAAGACATAATTTTGAAAAGTTGACAAAATTTCACTGTTTTTCATCCACTTATTGACTTTATTACTGTAGTGCTTTTGAATTCCCGTATTCAGAAAAACGACCTTAGAATTTCAGCTTTCCAACGGTACAATAAGTTTTTATTTTACTTCGCTAATTAGAGGAGAAAAGTATGTTTGTATGGTATCTTCATGGTATCTTCTATGAAATCGACGGTTTTTGTGAGAAATGACCCTCTAAAAAAATTTGAGGATGGGGCTGGTTTCTACGTGGTCTTTCACGCTGTATCAGATGGTAACGTTTACACATCTCCCCAACTCCGGTGTGTGGTGAAAACCACCCCCTCTTTTCAACAGCCCTTTTCAGGGCTACCAAAAAGAGGTAGGCACAACACAAAAATATTTATAAGACGTCGAGTTACAACTCCGTCAAACAAAATATTTCACCAGAGAGAAAATACTAAATTCTCTCTCAAAAGTGAAATATTAAAGAATAACACACAAGGCGACCTCCCCAAACATTTACTGGGCGAGAGAGATGCGACAAACATCTCGAAACAAGTCGCCTTGAATGAGAAACCTCAAACAGGAAAACTCAAGGTCGTCCAACCACCCCCGGGGACCCCGTCACAGCGACGGACGTGGAGAAACCACCTCGAAAGACCAACTCAGCTATCATACGCACAGATACTGAGAAAACAATGTGCGAACCAATGAGATTGCACAGTCGAATTTATGAAATTAAGCGGACCAACCAGGAGGCGGCAGGAGGCGGCCACCTCCCTATAAATACCCCGCTGGGAGCCCTCCGAAATTCATTCCACTCTCCGCTCTCGACGACGACACCTCTGAAGTACGAAGAATTCTACACGCTCTACGCTGACGAACCTTCTGCATTACGAGTTCATCTCAAGAACGGCTTCCTACTGCTTTCTACAAGGCATACCTTCTCTCCACACAGATCTCGCATTGGCATCTACGAGTCCAGTGATTATTCATCCTGCTCATTGCCCAACGTAGTTCATCTGTCAGGACGCCACCCGGTACATCTATCGATATTCTCTTTAGATCGTACGCCCGAGGGACGTTCCGAGCCGTGTCGCCCGGGTTTCGTAGCATTAAGCTCGTAACCGACCGCTGTGGGCACGCCGGTAAATTACTCTGCACATCCGCTCTAATTTACCGTCCAAGGAAGCCTTTTTCAAGGCTACGAGGTAGGACCCTGACATACGAGCATTGGAAAGACGCTCTGTCAAGCGAGTCCACCTCCCAAACCCTCTATTTTTCACACATAGAGGCATCGAAACGAGCTAAAAACTCGGTTATTTCGATGGAACGTCGGCCGTCCTATTTCCCCTTGCAAGGGGAGGCAGACGACGGCGAAGCCGGGCCGAGTAGCCCCCGTAGTGCTCCCTACCGGCTACACGGCGAATCCGCTGAACCCAGCGACAGCGCAAGGCGCGATCCTCACGCCCGGACCGCCTTCTCACCCGACGTATTCGTTCAAGAAACGTTCGATCAAGCCTCGCCTATCCAAAAGATCGAGGATACCTTTCAGACTCGCTCTGAAGCCGATCATTACGATTCGACCAAGCTGTCCGAGTACCCACGATATTCGACGCAGGCCTACCCGGCCGATCCGAGTGTCAAATACACTCCAAATGTACAAAAAGCGAAGGATACTTTTCAGTACCTCAACCAAGCTCAACATATTCCCCCTACAGATATAAATCTTAGGCCGGAATATTACAAAACGGCTCAGTACCAAACTGATCGAACCCAGCACTTGCTACGCGAGCCCAGCGCTCCACGCGGCTGCGACACGAACTACCTCCCATTTCAGTCCGCCAAACCAGTTGACCTTGGCGGATCCGCCCACATTCCTCACGGGAATGACCCGGGGACTAACCCGCATAACCGGAATATAAATGTCCGACTTGGCCTACCTACGCCAAGTAAAACATACACAAATCCACTACAAATGGTGACCCCGCCTTTGAACAGGCTTAACACGGAGCATTTCGTTCCGTCTTATGAAGCTAGTGGATTTCAGGGAACCACTGCGGGCGTACGACCCCCGCCGGGCCTCTACGCCCCACATCTCACGCAACATCCCTCTACACACAGTGGCTTTCAAGCACTTTTAGAGGAGATGGGAGATTATCAAAAACCAATCTTCCAAAAGAAGAATATCGATCGTGCACTCGCCGAGTTCGATCAATACTGCGTGCGAAAACACCTGAGAACGCAGAACGAATGCTTCTCAGCTATATACAAGTGGGTTCCAGAAGAAATGAGGGAAGCTATCGACTCAGCTTACCTCACGGCACCCCACGCACCCTACGAAGAGGCCAAACAGCGCCTCCAGCGAGAATATGGGTTGTCCTTACAGGACAGGCTCCTCGCACTCGAGGACCCCGCATCTCTCGCCAAAAAACCCAGCACCAAGTACCACGAAATGTACTCTAAAGCTGTTGGGTATTTTTCAGAAGCTCTGATCACTCAAAAGTGGATCGAGACTCTACCCATCGAAGCACGAGGTATGGTCGCAGCTCAGCCTACCACGACCGCCCGGCTCGACCTAGCTGATACGCTACACGCGTACAAAACAGAGAATACTTCTCTGAACATACGAGGAGTAGAATCTACTCCGAAACCCATAAATACTGGTTTCAAAAAGGCCCTCTCGAAACAAGCTGAGTTCAAACCCCAACCAGTGGAGAGTAAGCCTCACAAACCGACGGCCTATGTCTGTCGAAACCACGCACGTTTCGGTAACGAAACTCGCAAATGTGCAGACCCAGAACACTGCACTTGGAAGACAAACACTGCTTCCAAAACTAACAGAAAGGCAGCGACTATAAGCCAGCCTAAAACCCGGGTTTCTACCGAAAATACTCAGAGGTCGGTACAAGAAAGTACCGTTCCAACCTCCGACGCAGAGAGTTCGGAAAACGAATAACTGCCAGTGTATCTGAGCCTATACGCCGGCAGTCTACTGAGTATAAAAGGCTCTTTTTCAAGTGCAAACTAAATGGCACTGAATTTCTCATTGACACGGGAGCAGAAGTGAACATTCTGCCCCACAATGTCACAAAAAAATTGGGCTTGAAAATTCTTAAGTCCAACGTTAAGCTCACAGCAGCTAACGGAGCCCCTACAGACACACTACGGCGAGCTGACACAACAATTAACATAGGCCTCGGAGACATGACCACCGATTTTATGATCACGAAAGTTGATCTAGCGATCCTAGGTATTCCATTCCTCGAGTCTTGGGATATCGGAATACGGGTCAAACACAAGTACATTTATAAAGATAAAATAAAGAGCTATGCCGATCAAAAAATAGCTGCAGTCATGAACAAAAAGTTCACTGACGAACAAATAGCAGCTACTATCCCTCATCGTGACAATACCCCTCAACCAGAGGACGTGCAAATCACGGAGGACGAAAACATTCGCTCTATCATTGACAAATACAATGATAAAATGAGCAAACTTCAAGGTAAATGGAAAAACAACGGGGTTTACCACCGTATAACCACGGAAGGAACACCAGTACACTTCCAAGCAAGACCCATGGCGGGCGAAAAACGGGCTCAAGTCAAAAGTACTTTTGACAAAATGCTTTCAGAAGGCATAATTGCACCATCAGATTCCGAATGGGCATCCCCGTTACACTGTGTGCCAAAAAAAGACGGGTCATGGAGAATCACCGGCGACTACCGTTTCCTCAACGCGAAAACGAAGAAAGACGCCTACCCTCCTCCTCACATTCGCTCTTTCCAAGCGAATTTACATGATACGCAAATCTATTCGACAATAGATTTAAAATCGGCGTATTATCATATTCCGATGCACCCAGATGACGCTCATAAAACTGCAATTATTACACCTTTCGGTCTTTATGAGTTTAAGAAAATGAGCATGGGTTTGGCCGGAGCGGCTCAAACATGGCAAAGATACATGGACAGCATCATGCGAAAATTTGATTTCGCATTTGTATACCTAGATGACATCCTGGTGGCTTCTAAAAATTATAAAGAACACATGAACCACCTCAGACAAATTTTTGACAAACTAGGGGAACACGGACTTCGAGTAGGTTTTGATAAATGCATTTTTTCAAAACCTACCGTCGATTTCCTAGGTTTCACTATCTCGAAGGAAGGGATAATTCCTAAACGAGATAAAATAGAAGCCATAGAACAATTTCCTAGGCCAATAGACGTACGAAGTCTACGCAGATTCCTAGGTATGTGTGGTTTCTACCGAGCATGCTCAAGCAAATTCGCTCACACGGCACAACCTCTGTATGACTCCATTCAGTCAAACAAAAAAAATGACAGAACACCTATCGAATGGACATCAGAGAGAGAAAAAGCTTTCAACAGCTTAAAACAAGCAATGATCAAAGCAACATTGCATAACATTGCTCACCCACACCCTACAGCAGAGTGGAGATTAGTCTGTGACGCATCCGACACACACATCGGAGCGGCACTAGAACAGGAAATTACAGACAAACATGGCTCGAAATCTTACCAACCATTGGGATTTTTCAGTAAAGAAATTCCAGAACAATGGAAGAACAAAGCATCGTTCGACAAAGAAATGTTCGCCGTTTACCAAGCTTGCATTCACTGGCACAATGACTTGGACGGCAGATCTTTCCATATTTGTTCTGATCACAAGCCTCTGCTAGGCACGATGCTTAAGAAAAATGCACATTTTTCTAAAATGAGATTAAGATGGCTAACATACATCTCTCAAATGACGAGTGACATTCGTCATATCTCCGGAGAGAGCAACGTCGTCGCCGACGCACTCTCCAGACCCTTCGATCCGGTTGAAATTCAAACAAAATCGATTTCAACCCAGACGGACGAGGGTCCACCCATAGCCGAAATTTCGAAAATTACGGCTGCAATAGAATGCAATCTTCTACTGCACATTTCAAATTCACAAATTCGTTCTCCCCCTAACGCGGAGGACAAATTGAAACTCACACGAGTTGAATTCTCTCAAGGAGAAATTTGGTGTAACCTAGACCTAGGACACCCTAGACCTTATATTCCAAACGAAATAAGGGAAGAAATAATAAGCCAAATTCACAATTTGGGACACCCAGGTATACACTCTACAGTGTATAAAGTTAAACAAAGATATTTTTGGCACGGACTCCGTGCAGATGTCTCCAACTGGGTCCGAGCGTGCGAAACTTGCCAACGAGCAAAAATCACGCGCTCCGTGAAGCTCCCTTACTCCGAATTTGAAACGGCAAACAAATTTTCACACGTACACGTTGATATTACCGGACCCTTACCTTTAGCTAAAGGAGGGAAACGTTACATTCTAATGATGGTCGATAGAGCAACGGGTTGGCTAGAGGCAGTCCCTCTTAACAACATCGAAACAACCACAATCACAAACGCCTTTATCAATATTTGGGTAGCTTCAAAGGGCGTACCTAAATACATCACAAGTGATCAGGGCACTCAATTTGAATCAGATCTGTTCAATTCCATTATGGAACGTCTCGGAGTAAAACATACTCACACGTTACCATACAAACCATCAACAAACGGAATGGTAGAACGCAGAAATAGATCTTTGAAAGAGGCTCTCAAAGCACAAAACGAAAATTGGCTCGACGCACTTCCAAAAGTTCTACTCGCCATGCGTACGGCAGTAGACCCAGCGACCGAAACTACGCCTTTCCAGAAAGTTTACGGGATTGACGTACCACTCCCAGGAGACATTTTCGTAACTTCTACGAACCTTTCGGAACCTCTTTTCTTCCGACCTACGCATATTAAACATAATAATACGAAATATGCCGTAAACATGCCCAAAAATTTGGATACATGTACCCATGTCTATATCAGAGTGCCCACACAGCTCACCTCTCTGCAATGTCCTTACACGGGACCATTCAAAGTGGTTAAAAGAGATAAGTTTTCGGTTACAGTGCAAATTGGCGAACATACTAAAAAAGTTCCCAAACAGCAAATAAAACCAGCTTATACTCTACACTCGGACGAAGCTGTATCACAAGGACAATCTGTATCACAAAATCAGGCAGAAAGTGAGGAGAAAACTCCCCGAAAATCCGCCAGAGGGCGCGTCCCCTCTACCAAATTCGACGAGAAGTGGGTGACTGCACTCAAAACAAGCCACGCCCATTTTTCTCGGGTAGGAACAGTGGGAGGTATAAATATAGAACACCCCACGGCCAGAGATCATACCAATCTCAACCATGGCAGCCTCCGAACCTACAAGCATGCTGACAGAGGAAGTAGAGGAGTTCCTCCTCGCCGAGGAGAACCTACCGGCTCCGCTCGGCCCGCTCCCGCCTTCTCCGAAGAGGGAGGCACAGCAAGCGGACAGCGCTCCCAGAGAGGTAGTGTGGAGAAGGCCCCAGCCTTTCCAGCCGCCAGCTCCACCCGCCCAACCACTACCTACGGCTCCACCCGCTCACCAGCTCCCAGCGATACCACGCAAGTGGATCAGCTCGGGCGACGTGCCCGTGCCTCGGTGGGAAGAGATGAGCACTGCGGGGTGGTCAGAGCCGGAACGAGCACCTCCGCAACAGCCCAGCCGCGGCCGCGGACCAAACCCTCGCGGGTTTGGCTCCCGTCGGCAAAGCTCGGGCCGGCCACGGCCGCCCCGCGGCGCTCGTCGAAACCGACGAGGCCGGGGCGCACCACAGGCGCGGGACGCGAGGCCTGCACCTCCGCCTCCGCCCCAACTGGCGAGGTTCTCCTACGGAGAATTCCGTGTAGACCTCCCAGTTCTCCCCCATCGGCGTCGTCGTTGATAACACGACGTCTTGGGGGGGCCCCTGTGGTGAAAACCACCCCCTCTTTTCAACAGCCCTTTTCAGGGCTACCAAAAAGAGGTAGGCACAACACAAAAATATTTATAAGACGTCGAGTTACAACTCCGTCAAACAAAATATTTCACCAGAGAGAAAATACTAAATTCTCTCTCAAAAGTGAAATATTAAAGAATAACACACAAGGCGACCTCCCTAAACATTTACTGGGCGAGAGAGATGCGACAAACATCTCGAAACAAGTCGCCTTGAATGAGAAACCTCAAACAGGAAAACTCAAGGTCGTCCAACCACCCCCGGGGACCCCGTCACAGAGACGGACGTGGAGAAACCACCTCGAAAGACCAACTCAGCTATCATACGCACAGATACTGAGAAAACAATGTGCGAACCAATGAGATTGCACAGTCGAATTTATGAAATTAAGCGGACCAACCAGGAGGCGGCAGGAGGCGGCCACCTCCCTATAAATACCCCGCTGGGAGCCCTCCGAAATTCATTCCACTCTCCGCTCTCGACGACGACACCTCTGAAGTACGAAGAATTCTACACGCTCTACGCTGACGAACCTTCTGCATTACGAGTTCATCTCAAGAACGGCTTCCTACTGCTTTCTACAAGGCATACCTTCTCTCCACACAGATCTCGCATTGGCATCTACGAGTCCAGTGATTATTCATCCTGCTCATTGCCCAACGTAGTTCATCTGTCAGGACGCCACCCGGTACATCTATCGATATTCTCTTTAGATCGTACGCCCGAGGGACGTTCCGAGCCGTGTCGCCCGGGTTTCGTAGCATTAAGCTCGTAACCGACCGCTGTGGGCACGCCGGTAAATTACTCTGCACATCCGCTCTAATTTACCGTCCAAGGAAGCCTTTTTCAAGGCTACGAGGTAGGACCCTGACATACGAGCATTGGAAAGACGCTCTGTCAAGCGAGTCCACCTCCCAAACCCTCTATTTTTCACACATAGAGGCATCGAAACGAGCTAAAAACTCGGTTATTTCGATGGAACGTCGGCCGTCCTATTTCCCCTTGCAAGGGGAGGCAGACGACGGCGAAGCCGGGCCGAGTAGCCCCCGTAGTGCTCCCTACCGGCTACACGGCGAATCCGCTGAACCCAGCGACAGCGCAAGGCGCGAGCCTCACGCCCGGACCGCCTTCTCACCCGACGTATTCGTTCAAGAAACGTTCGATCAAGCCTCGCCTATCCAAAAGATCGAGGATACCTTTCAGACTCGCTCTGAAGCCGATCATTACGATTCGACCAAGCTGTCCGAGTACCCACGATATTCGACGCAGGCCTACCCGGCCGATCCGAGTGTCAAATACACTCCAAATGTACAAAAAGCGAAGGATACTTTTCAGTACCTCAACCAAGCTCAACATATTCCCCCTACAGATATAAATCTTAGGCCGGAATATTACAAAACGGCTCAGTACCAAACTGATCGAACCCAGCACTTGCTACACGAGCCCAGCGCTCCACGCGGCTGCGACACGAACTACCTCCCATTTCAGTCCGCCAAACCAGTTGACCTTGGCGGATCCGCCCACATTCCTCACGGGAATGACCCGGGGACTAACCCGCATAACCGGAATATAAATGTCCGACTTGGCCTACCTACGCCAAGTAAAACATACACAAATCCACTACACGGTGTAACAGAGTTTTACACTTTAACTAACTAGTTTTACCCTTAAAAACACATAAAATTGAGCATAACAAATGAACTAAAAATTCGTGAGTTAAAGTGTAAAACTCTGTTATAACAGAGTTAGGGAGATCTGTAAGTGTTACTATTCGATTCAGCGTATAAAAATACGCAGAAACTGGCCCCAAACTAGAATTTTTTTCAGAGCGTAACTTTTCACAAAAACCGTCGATTCCATAGAAAATACCAAGTTTTTCAATACACAAACATACTTTTCTCCTCTAATTACCGAAGTAAAATAAAAACTGATTGTACCGATGGAAAGCTGCAATTCTAAGATAGTTTTTCCTGAAGATGAGGATTCAAAAGCACTACAGTGAAAAAGTCAATAAGCGGATTCAAAACAGTGAGACTTTGTACACTTCTCAAAATAATGACTTTGACCTAATTTTTTTAGCTATTGAAGCTACTCATTAATCCTTTTTTTGGCTCCAGGGAGATAGAAAATTTAAAACTCTTTTCAACTTGATAATCAAATTTTAATTTACTCATCATATTAAGGGAGTTATGACCATTTTAGTGACATAAGGACAAAAACACGAAAAATATCTTAAAAGTGAAATTACTCGTAAACGAAGACTCTTTAAAAAAAAAAGTTTATGAGAGACTTTTTTAGAAATTAGTTGTAGAATCGATCCCTTAAATATGGCGAGTCGTGTCTGATGCGCCCTGTATTTATATTACAGGCGTACTACTCAAGGAAGCCAGGTGTGCTCAAACTAAACCCTGAAATAGTACGGTGAGCAAAGAGGGCACAGTCAAGGTTAACTTAACAGTAAGTTAACTTTATCAGCTGATCAGAATGGAACCCGTAATTTCGTTCGTCTTTTCATGTCCCAGAGAGGTTCCATGTCACATTTCATCTTCATGGGGCGAAGAGGAGAGAATTTAGCTAACTCAGCAGATCAGGATGTACTCCGTCATTTCATTCTTCCCTAAAGATCCCAGAGAGCCTTTCTGTTAAGTTTCAACATTCTAAGGTGAACAGGAGACAATGTAGCTTACTCAGCTGATCAGGAAACAGCCCATTGTCTGTTATGTCCCTGATGAGAGGCTCCCTACCAAATACTTTTATTTCCGGAGAACTTTAGTAATCGATTCGGTCCTGCAATTTGGTCTCGCAATAAATTTAGTCTAGTGAAGAGAAGACGTTATGTACAATACGTCTCGGTTAAAGCACGAACGCTAAAAGTCACTATTTCCATTAAATGACTACCTACCTATTTGTTTTCGAATATGGTTTCTTCGGAACGCTATTGTTTATCGGTATTGCGGTGTCGATGTTGCTGATTTAATTTTTCTCCTAATTCAAAAACAAATCTATGTTAAAATCTTGGTGTTTGTATTCGCTGCAGAGTCCAATACAATGTTTTGATCCCAAGTGTTGATCCGGCGCTGTAGTCTGCGTAGCCCGCAAGTTCGATAAGTTGTGCGGGTTAGCGTCTTTCCATCAGCCTCTAGCCTCCTTCACCACTACATAAGTATCTCTTGGACAATTAAGAATAAACTAGGTAGGGACCTAACGGGCTAAATGCTAAAACTAACTTTACAATTATTCAGGAATCGACGCCGAAAAACCCATTAAACTCAAACATTTGGATAATAATCATCCTTCATCCTTAAAATTATAATTGTCATTATGTTATACAATAATTGTCGATATTATATGCAGCAGAAGTTTTAGATAACTTGTTGTCCTTTTTCAGGTTTAAAATAAACTGAAATTCTCATCATTCTAGTGAGATAATGTGAAAATGAATAATAGTCCGCAGGGTACTTGATTTTCAGAAAAAAATGTACCACAAACTCGTACAAACTATCTTTTTTAGCATAATATTATTTATAGTTCTATAACAGACAAACTATTTCAAAAGAATATAGGTTTCATGACATTACCCAATACAAATACAGTTGAAAACTCCAAGCCCTAGTTACAATTAGTTCCAAGACCTAGTATATTAGTAATCGACAGATTAACTATTTATAATAAAGGCAAAGATGACATGTGTTAGCATAGTTATAACAAGGGCAAAAAGTCATAGTCGTTGGATTTTCCTAAGAGCGTTGCAGAAGAAAGAGGAGAGGCAGGAGTTGAATATGTCCACATCCACATAATGTGATTCTCTCAGCATCCACAGCAGTGGGGAATTAAACTGTGCAAAATGAGCAATCCTGGTCGTTTTTTGGTGTTTTGAAAGATTGACCCGGTATGAAACAAGGCTATTATAACCTCTTGATAAGAATCCGATGTACCACACAAACCTAAAGATAGAATGCGTTCTCTAAATAGATGAAATGTGTGTTTATGTCTACCTACAGTGGACATTTTCCAGGAACTGTACTCATCGCATCTAACCTGGGTAGCAGGACGTAAAGTTTCAATTCTCTTGGGAGTCTCAGTAGAGATGTCGGTATCGTGAACAAAAATCGATATCAAGCATACATTTTCGGGAATTATATCGTTTTAGCACTTTGATATATCGCTAACAATGTCGATATATTATAGTGTTTGCAAAGATCGCTAATGTGGTAAATGATAACATCAAATACTGTATTTATGATGCTTTGGCTAAATCTATTTTGTTATACTGTCTTCCTGCTTGGAGTGGCGGATATAAAACAGCCTACAACCCTTTAGTTAGTTCTCAAAAAATGATTGTGAGGACAATAAATAGGGAGGGCTATTCAGCTCCTTCTGAACCCATTTTTAAAAAACTAAAAATACTTCCGCTTAGAAAACTTGTTAAAGTAAGCCAAATAACTGAAATTATTTTAAAAAAAAGCAATTTACGCTCCCTAAATACGAACTACCAACTAGGAGCAAAGATGTTGCTATGCTTGCACTTCCTTTTCAACGGATCACTCTGGCTCAAATGAATTATTTATATAAGGGTGCAACAAATTTCAACGAGCTACCTGAACAGATAAGGAAAAAAATCTTGAAGGGGAAGGTGAAACGAATTTACTCGTTCCTACACGAAATTTATTCATTAGAAAATATGCGAATGGTTAATTATGGCAGAAAAATAAAGAATAAAAATTAGCAATAAGAATTAATTATGGCAGAAAAATAAAGAATAAAAATTAGCAATAAAAATGTAATATTAAATAAATAAAAATAAGAAGATAAATGATAATATGTAAATAATGATAAGAAATAGTATTTTACCTACATAAATTTTTATTAATTTATAGATACTTAGAAAAAAAGCCCCCTGGACCCCCGGATGCTTACCGTTTGGAGCCTGCGGCTAAAATTCGAGAAACATGGAACATGCTATATACATATCGATATATTAATATCGATATATATCGATATATTAATATCGATATATATACTCGGCCCTTTGGGCCTCGCAAGGGGCTCCGCCCCTTGACCCCGCCAGGGGGGCTTCGCCCCCCTGGACCCCCCTAATCTATACTCGGCGCTTCGCGCCTCGCCGGATCTTTTCTCTTTTCTACTGTGTAGAAAACGAGGATAATTTGCTATGCAATTCGTCTCACGAGAAAAAAAAAAAAAAAAAAAAAAAAAAAAATTTTCAGGCCTGGCCGGGATTCGAACCCACACACAGCAGTCAGGAACTAGGCAAAAGTTCGGCTGCGATGCCGACGAAAACCCATGGTGAAAAACGATACTTTGAAGTACCAGAAAACCAAAAATTCAAACCCCAAAATCAAAGCGGTGCATCTCCAAAAACGGCGCATGAATTGAGAATGTATCGGTTACAACATTTTTTGACGTTCGATTATGACCCAAGCACAACAATAGGGTGGTTCGAAAAAAAAAAAAAAAAAAGTTCTGGGATTTCTTGTCCCCCATTGTTTTTTTGCTTCCTCGGTATGTCAGGATGACACCCCTAAATTTTTAGCAAAAAATATTAATCCCAATCACTTTACCTGGGTCGATTTTGGCCAGTTATCGACCGCTATCGTAAACCAACCTCTAAATTGGTGCCGAGGTGATGATTTGACGGACAGATTGAAATTTTTTTAGGTCAATTTATGGGTTTTCGCATGCGCTGAACACGATGAACTTATTTATTTTACGCTCCGTCCACTAGTTATCCGGTAAACTGGCAGAGGGCGCAGCTTGAAGATAAGTAAAAATCAAAATTTCACCGAAAATGCTGTCCCCTGGTTAAGAATTGTACTAGAAACATGCTAAAATGGTCGGATAATATGCTTTGGCATGTTTCGAACATGATTCCATTTTTTACTATACTTTTCCGCCAATGATTGCTTCGTTTAACGGCCATAACCCTCAAATTAATTATAGGGTAATAGACAAATCCACCCTAATTTCACCGGAAATTACGTAGCATTGATAATTTAAGGTTCTGAAATACCTTGTGCCGATAAAATTTGGTATTTTCCAGGATACTCGGTACAAAGCCGTTGGTAATTTGGCAAGGACTTGAACCGGCATTGTACTTATTCGCTTAACGACCCGATACCATCGTACCTACAAGCTTTTACACGTGACCGATACCGCCGACAATAGGTAACCCTACGCTCAAACGAGCCAATCACAGTTCAGACAATTCAGAACTACGAACTTGACCCCGGAAAACGGATGGAACTAAGGAATTGTACAGAAAAATGGGAAAATTTTGGCTATTTTTTCCATTTTGCCGCTTTATTTGGCAAATAAGTACAATGCCGGTTCAAGTCCTTGCCAAATTACCAACGGCTTTGTACCGAGTATCCTGGAAAATACCAAATTTTATCGGCACAAGGTATTTCAGAACCTTAAATTATCAACGCGACATAATTTCCGATGAAATTAGGGTGAATTTGTCTATTACCCTACTATTAACTTGTATAGTAAAAAACGGAATCATGTTCAGAACATGCCAAAGCATATTATCCGACCGTTTTAGCATGTTTCTAGTACAATTCTTAACCAGGCGACAGCAATTTCGGTGAAATTTTCGGTTTTTACTTATCTTCAAGCAGCGCCCTCTGCCAGTTTACCGGATAACTAGTGGACGGAGCGTAAAATAAATAGGTTCATCGTGTTCAGCGCATGCGATAACCCATAAATTGACCCAAAAAATTGAAATCCGTCCTTCAAATCATCACCTCGGCACCAATGTAGAGGTTGGTTCACGATAGCGGTCGATAACTGGCCAAAATCGACCCAGGTAAAGTGATTAGGATTAATATTTTTTGCTAAAAATTTAGGAGTGTCATCCTGACATACCGGGGAAGCAAAAAAAAACAACAAAAAACAAACAATGGGGACAAGAAATCCCAGAACTTTTTTTTTTTTTTTTTGAACCACCCCATCGTTGGGTCATAATCGAACGTCAAAAATGTTGTAACCGATACATTCTCAATTCATGCGCTGTTTTTGGAGATGCACAGCTTTGATTTTGGGGTTTGAATTTTTGGTTTTCTGGTACTTCAAAGTATCGTTTTTCAGCATGGGTTTTCGTCGGCATCGCAGCCGAACTTTTGTCTAGTTCCTGACCGCTGTGCACAACCTTCGTCTCACGAGAAAAAAAAAAAAATTTTTTTTCAGGCCTGGCCGGGATTCGAACCCACAACCTTCGTCTCACGAGGAAAAAAAAAAAAAAAAAAAAAAAAATTTTCAGGCCTGGCCGGGATTCGAACCCACGACCTCTCGCTTCCCATCTCGGGACAAAAAACGTTACACAAAAAAAGTGGACATTTTAAAAAAATTATTGGGGGTCGGCCTAAGAATTGCATAGCAATTAATATATATATACTAGCCGCTCCGGCTCGCTCCGCTCGCCTCCACGTCCAGCCGGGGGGCAAGCCCCCCGGACCCCCCATTAAATTGCTCGCTTCGCTCGCAAAGTGTGGCATATAGGGAATGTTGCTCGCTTCGCTCGCAAAGTGTGGTATGTAGGGAATGTTGCTCGCTTCGCTCGCAAACAGTAGATTTCTAAGGGTAGGTTTAACTTCTGTGGGGGATGCTGCTCGCTTCGCTCGCTTGAGGAAGTTATACTGCCCACCCAACTTGGCAGACGTTAATTAAAATAGAAATTAAAAATTTTGTCTAAAAAAAAAAAAAAAAAAAAAAAAATTTAGAGGTGGACTACCCCTAACATTTAGGGGGATGAAAAATAGATGTTGGCCGATTCTCATAGATACCGGATAAGCACAAAAAATTTCATCAAAATCGGTCAAAAATAAAATTAAAAAAATTTAGGGGTGGACTACCCCTAAATAAAAACTACCTAAGGGTCAAGCCGTTTCGGAGGAGTATGGCAACAAAAACTGTGACACGAGAAATTTATATATGATATATATATAAAAATATATATATATATATATATATATATATATATATATATATATATATATATATATATATATATATTATATATATATATATATATATATATATATATATCGATTATTAACAAGTGGTAATATGATTAACAAGCGGTTGCAATCATGTTCACAATATCAATAATTGACAATGATCTCCTGTGTGTAAACAATTCATATAACCATCGCATTATTGGATAAACACCTCACACATTAATATAACACTCTGATATAAAAATGCGACATAAATCAGGAGATTTCCAACGAATGGTGAACGATTTTTGTGAGATTAAAATTGCGGAAGTTCCATTTCCCTACAAACGGCTCGGTTGTACGTGAAAATCATAAGAAAATTTCGTCACCCATCCGTGTCACCCATCCCGCGTCACCCATTCCGCGTGACATTTTTCGGCTAGTTAGTCCAAGGCTAAAGCATGATCCATGCTAATACTTCTGGACTCTAGACCCCGCAGCGAGCTTTATGCTCATTTGGGGCTCAAATTTCCATTTTCCTTTAACTTTCAGTCGGTAACTCCACTTGTTGAAACGAAGGCATGGTGTTTCAGCCTTGTTCTATCGTGGAACGCCACAAGACATATCCCATGCTCAGCCTTATATCGGCGGCCAGCATGTCCAAATTTAAGGCATTTATAACATCGCATAGGAGATGAGAAGAAGAGAGGCCATTCTTGCAAGTCACAGTGGAAGGAGATACGGTGTTAGGAGAACTTTGGAGCGCAAAGGTCAGAAAAACGACTCTTTCATTCTCTTGCCAGTAATAAGACATGTTACAGGTATGTTGGGTGTCACACATAAGGGTGGAATACACATAACCAACTAATTTGCCTTCACCAAACTTCTACTCTACAGAGTTGAGACACTCTGTAACAGCCGATAAAGCTTCTGACATCCAGAAGTTGGGGTTGTTTCTTCTTTCATTATTGTGCCAGGAATCAGACCTGTCAGAAGTATGTTGGGTGTCACACATAAGGGTGGGTTGGTGGGGTACACACTCAACTAACTAATCTAAAAGTACCTCCTACGTTAAAAAACCTGCGTTCAATCATTACAAATTCGCTTGCATACATCCGCAACACATTGAGACATTTTGATGCTTCCATGGAAATGTTCAGGAATGAAAACTGTGGATGTGCCGATCTTGGCTCATCCAGTTCAATGTTGCTGGAGCGTGGAGTCACCATCAGCGTCGCCAGCAAAGCATGGCCTTAAAATCTGATGCTGATAGACTATTTTACGATGTCCCCCTGTTCTAATTTCATTACCCACCCACGAATCGCCTGAAAATAATAAAACACGTAACTGTTCAACAAGTTTTGAATTCACACCAAGCTCGTAACCAGTGCTTCTCAGGAATGTAAATACCTATCTATAATACCTATAATAGGGGAAAAATTTGCAGCGTGAGATGTGATGAAATATTAAATCAAGAGCTTTCCATCGCCTGGTGATAAATTATTGAACGATGAAAATGACAAAGATTCAGTTCCGTAACAACAATTTAGTTGTGAGCGAGAGTCATCCGAAATTTCGTCACCCCCAAAAAGTGTCGCTCCTTAAAAGTAAAGCCAAATCAAGAACATGAAAATGTCAAAATGAAAGCTTTCTAAACATTATGATTTCATCATGGCAATTTTTTGACAAAACCTTTTAAAAATCATCTCGAGGACGGATTGAAACAAAAATATGCGGTTGGCGGCATTTCGCTACATTTTTTATGCAAGCTAATGCAAAATAATTTTCGTCACTTATCCGATTCCACCCTGAATACAAACTAATTCAAACTTCGTGAATATTTTCAGAATGCCTCAACACGGATTTCAATGAAAAACATTTTCAAAAATTGTGATTTTAAAAATATCCGAGCCATTGCAATAGCCTAATTTTTTTCCAAATATTCGCTAAAATATGAATATATGCCGAGTAGAGAATATTGATATTTCGATATTTTTTCTGCATGCCTAAGCCTCAACAAAGTGACAATCCGAAGTGATGAGAAAAACTATGTAGAATAAACCGTGTAAGTATACGGTAGGTAGTAAATTAACCACTCCATGGTGCCAACCTATGCTCAGGTGACGCCATTTAAGTCTCCGAAACGTAACACACACGTTTCTCTGTTTTAATACATTGGGCGACGTACGGTTCGCTCCCAGCTGACCGCTCTGAAGTTGAAGTCCACGCGGCCACATTCCGATGCGCTCCTGTTCGAGTGGACTGAGTGAACCTTTTACCTTGCGCTACCGTGCGAAAACGTGATGAAAACAAAACGACGGGTAGAAAAGATGATCCAGCGTTACTTGGCAGATGAAACAGTATTCCCTGTATATAAGCTCGTTAAAGTACTGTCCTACAAACTGCGACCTCACGTCACTACTTAGTGGCTTGTAAACTTGCCGTGTCTATGTTTTTAATTTTATTTGCTTTAACATTGCTCCTTTTTTTACTGACCAGCGAATATTCCAACATTTAGTGAAATTCGTGGATTTTATTTAATTGAACGAGGTGGCTCATGCAACTGGTATGGGAGGACTACGTGAGCAACCTTCTCTCGGTGTAAGATGGTAACGATAATAGCTGACATAACAATGCTTTGATATTGTTTGATAACTAACACTATTAACAATAACTCACCCTCTAAGTAGTACTCGTATTCTAAAAGTTGGTATTGGGAGCGCAACATCATTTTTGTAAGGGAGCGCATGCTAATAGCGGGAGCGTACCTATGGAACAATATTCTCAGGAGCGCATCGCAATACTTTCACCGGGCTGGGAGCGCGACGTAAGGCTCCCAATACATATTTCTTCCCATCCACTTCACTAGTACTATTTCGTTGGGAAACGGAAGTTAGTGAAAAACGTTTTCTATTTCCACGAAAAAATAAAGAGTTACAATGTTAAATCGATTTCGACGGTTAGGCCATCATCAGTAACAAACACTAAAGCTGAAAACAGACTACGCTGACGTGACGTGGGATGACGTGGGATGGCGTAGTATGACGGGGGACCACGTGTGAAGACAAAATGTAAACAAAGGATTCGGATGATCACCAACAGATTGCTCTGACGTGACGTGGTAATGCGTGGGATGATGCCGTCTAGCGTATCCTACGCCTTAACACGCCATCTACGCGTCAGGTCAAAGTCAAAAGATTTGGATTTTCGTCAGTCGTGTGAAGACATCAGCCGGCGTCAGGTCGTCTAGATAATTAAGTTATTAGTTTGTTCTCACCTCAAGCAAACTGCCAGTCTGATCTCCACTGGTATGCTCTCTCGTAGTTGAGTCGAGCGTTTCTCAATTTTCGGACCAACTAATTTTAACAAATGATAGAACTCATTTTTCGTCATGCGGAAGTACATGACGAAACGCTCTTCGTCCTCCACCAATTCGGGCATCAAATTTGAAAATTCGCCGTACAGACCCAGCGTGTTGTTGATGGGATGCTCCCATATCCTTGATGCCATCCCAGCAATTTCTTCCTCTTCCTCGTTAAGCAAGTCGAGAAGTTCTTGCATTGTCGAAGATTACATATCAACTGAACACACCTTCCACCCTCCTTTGAGCACGATATCCCAGCATTACGTCCCCCACCCTCACGTCACGTCAGCAAAGTGTGGACCTGTGGGCCCATCTCTGACGTGGTCTGTCGCTGCCTGAACATGCGTCATCCCACGTCACGTCAGCGTAGTCTGTTTTCAGCTTAACTGAAACTAAATTAGAAGGGACGCAGCTTATATAGTCACAGGTGAAGAGAGATTGAATCCCATCGGTCGAGAGAAAGGAAAGGGGGCTGGAGGTACAACCAATTAAGTGCAAGCAAAGTGAAGGGGGATTATAGCTAACCAGGTGAAGTGAAAGGAGAGGAAGAATCACTGGTTTAAACAGTTTGAAGGGATAACTCCAAGCTTTACAGAACTGGACTTATCAGTGGTGAAATATATTGAGGGATATCCTCATCTACACTTTTACCAGATCTGCCACTTTCGATAATTCCGAATTCGTCAAGTACATCCAACATACCTCCCTTTGGACAAAAATGAAGAAATTCTACAAACTGTCTAACTGTCAAATTAATATTGTAAGTATGATTGGATTCCTTAAGATGTTTGGCAAATGTAGACTGACACTATTTAGTTCGTATTTTCGTTGGAGTTCGATATAGTGGAATTCACTGAATTCTTTCCTGAAACGAAAACAAAACTCCCATTAATAATTCGAAAAATTCAAAGAGCGCAGCTCGAGCCTAAAATATTTGAAAATATCTTCGACTATTCAACATAATGGGTGGATTTTTCATTTTAAAATTAACAAGGCGCCTCGGGAGCAGGTGTACGGAGGCTCGACGGGCGGAGACCCAAGGCAACTAATAGGCAATCAGTACTGGGAACGGGCAGCCATTCGTCTGTTTGCTTTCTTCCAGCTACTCAACATTCGTCATACACAAAGGCCCTGGAGGAATTGCGTGGTTCTGTGAAAAAAACACTTCTGGTTTGGAAGTCCCTCATTTGAAACCTCCAAGTCCACAAATCGGCTTCTGGTCGTTGTTATTTTTTCCACCCTGTCCCGCGGTAATGGAGATCGATCTTTCAGTAATTATGCAATCCCGGCACCCTCTTTCCGAATCACTTTGAGAAGGTTTTCTCCGTAAACAAAAGGGGCGGCCGAATGAGTTTTGAGGTGTTGTTTCGAAGCGTGAAGTTCAGAGTCACTCGACTTAACTGGCGGTCGTTAGGTAAAATAGTCTCGGAGAGCGATGTAGGCTGGAAGGTGAGGATCAATCCAACACCTCGTCACGGTGAAGTGAACATTTCTCTGAGCCCACTCCTCCCACTCGTGAAATCACCTTCCCTGAAACATTTATGGACAATTATGAGTAATTAAAGGCATTCATTTTGTATTAATTCCATCAAAGTGACAACAGTTGTAACCATAAAACATCAAATAGTTCACATTAAGTTCAGTACTTTGTCTGTGTTAATTTGTATGTCAGAAATGACCTGTTTTCTCAGCAACCATAAATGATACTGGGATGGATCTTTTTGCATACTGAACATTGATTTTTTTAACGTTTTTTTCTTCTGTGGACACCTAGACCAGAAACGAATATCTTTCCTGTTGTGAGGGAAACATTTTTTTTTAATACATTTAAAAAAATATAAATAACCTTCTACCGCATTTCTTGTCCATTTAATTTCATGCTACTGGCACAAAAAACTAGATCGACTCAAAGAACTTCTTCAATTTAGGGGAAAAAAATTCATCGATCCCATTAGTAGTTCGCGAGATAATAGAGAGTTCCTGGTTACCACAGTGTCTTAATACGGTGTACGTGGATCTGGGGAGAATCAAAATTTTGCCAACACGCTGGCTGTTACTACGGTGCAAGCTTGGTGTTACACTCGTCTTCATACGTCGTCTCTTATCAAATTTTGTAACCTGACGCTGATTCCGAGATTCCGCCATCCGACATCTTGTATTTCTCCGACTCTGTTTTCCTTCATCCTGATCTCACTTTCCATCATCTATCATCGTGTGGATTATTGTTCTGTTTTCAATTCGTAGTGATTTTTGCAAAGCGAACCTTTGTAATCGGTCAAGAAATTGTTGTTTAACCTCCATATCAAAATTTGCTGGTTGCGTTTCAATATAAGTACATAAATTTCAAAAATCAAATAAGACAGTCATCCGTTCATCCGGTGTTTTATTTGTGCAATGAAAATCGGCGAGAAGGTTTAGACTTCGTAGTTTTATATATCACGCTAATTGATTGAGCAAAGACGAGCTCGACAATGCGTTCCAGGTTTACCTTGAACACACATCCGTCAGGAACACTGGCGATCGTTCAAGTAAGTTCTAGCTCAACTATGTTAGTATGTATTTCTATTGGTGTATGTAGATATAGAGATCGGTATAAATAAAGATTTTATGCATTTTGTGTAGAAACTCAGTAAAATAATACATGTTGGTATTTTAAGTGTAATATTTGTATTATGAAAAAGTTAGGTATTATTGGAATGAAAAGATTTCATCCGTTTTTCGGCAACCCTTTATCCTTCGTTTTGTTGACTTAGTTGTTTGTGGTCACTCGATGAATGGACTGCTTCGAGTGAAAATAAGATTGATATAAATAAATATAGTATATTTCCATGTAATTATATTTAACTTATATTTTAAGTAATATAATTATCATAATTATGTTTTATAATAATCAAGCGGTCTCCTACTCACGACGCGCGATTCTAGTAATTTGTCAGCTGTCGATAGTTACCAGATCAGCTGATCATGGTTCGCGTGCACCTTGTGATCTGTAACCGCAGTAACCAGGAACTCTTTAATAAGGCATGCGAAAGTACGTTGTTTTGGGGAAAAAAAAAAAAAACAAAAAAAAAAACGAGAAATGACTGTATTTAATTTAGTGTGCTTCAATTTACAGTATTTCGTTGTCGTCCATTCTATCCTACCTCTTTGTTCTTTCCTGGTGGTTGTGGTTTATTTTCCAATATATTATCCACGTTTCTAGTCTGTTATCTACAGTCTCGGAGAGCGATGTAGGCAGAAAGGTGAGGATTAATCCAACACCTCGTCACGGTGAAGTGAACCGCCCACTCTTCCCACTCGTGAAATCACCTTCCCTGAAACATTAATGGACAATTATGAGTAATCAAAGGCATTTGTTTAAATTTCATCAAATTCATCAATTGTAACCATAAACCATCAGATAGTTCACATCAAGTTCAGTACTTTTTCTGTGTTAATTTGTATCTCGGAAATGACACGTTTTTTCAGCCACCATAAATGAGCACCGCCATATGCAAAACAACATAAGTGCCATTTTTTGAGAAAAAACGTTTTTTACTGAATTCCGACCTTACGTGCCATAAGACCGATAGATTTTTCTTAGACTGAAACGAACTAATCGAACGAACTTCATTCGGTTTAAGTGAACATTGCCCACATCCCAAATGTATTGTAGCAGACAACTGACGAGTATCAACCTTGGGATTCGTATCGACGATAGCGGTGAAGACTTCTTTTATTTTTAGGACGAGACAGAGGGAATTCGGGGCTGTTACGAAATCGGTACCTGTATTCATAACTACTTACTACTTATACAGCAAACCTTAAATCGCCCGAAACAAAAACAATCTTCTGGTCAGATAACAAATAACAACTGCTCGGCTCAACCTACCAAAATCGTACCTTTTTTTATGGACAACTAAACCGGATATTTTTAATATAAATTACCTTGTACCGCATTTCTTGTCCATTTAATTTCATGCTGCACAAAAAAACTAGATCGTCTCAAAAAACTTGCATCTTCAATTTAGGGGAAAAATGCATCGATCCCATGCATACGAGAAATGACCGTATTTAATTTAGCGTGCTTCGATTTGCAGTATTTCGTTGTCTTCCGTTCTATCCTA
The DNA here is from genome assembly GCA_030762985.1 of Adelphocoris suturalis. Taxonomy (NCBI): domain Eukaryota; kingdom Metazoa; phylum Arthropoda; class Insecta; order Hemiptera; family Miridae; genus Adelphocoris; species Adelphocoris suturalis. The sequence continues at coordinate 8,289,728 of CM061043.1, forward strand.
CCTCTTTGTTCTTTTCTGGTGGTTGTGGTTTATTTTCCAATGTACTATCCATGTTTCTAGTCTATTATCTCTAGTCTCGGAGAGCGATGTAGGCTGGAAGGTGAGGATCAATCCAACACCTCGTCACGGTGAAGTGAACATTTCTCTGAGCCCACTCCTCCCACTCGTGAAATCACCTTCCCCGAAACATTTATGGACAATTATGAGTAATTAAAGGCATTCATTTTGTATTAATTCCATCAAATCCACATCAATTATAACAATAAGGCATCAAATAGCTCACACTAAGTTCAGTACTTTGTCTGTGTTAATTTGTATCTCGGAAATGACCCGTTTTTTCAGCATCCATAAATGATACTGAAATGAATTTTTTTGCATACTGTTCATTGAATTTTCTTTAAGGATTTTGTTTTTCAAGACAACTAGACCAGAAATGAACAGTTTTCCTGCTGTGAGGGATTTTTTTTTTTTAAATATATATTTTTTTAACATAAATTACCTTCTACCACATTTTTTGTCCATTTAACTTCATGCTACTGGCACAAAAAACTAGATCGACTCTCTTTCATCTTCAATTTAGGGGGGGGGGGGGGGGGGGGGGTTGCATCGATCCCATGAGTAGTTGGAGAAATAATTCAGTTGTATTTTATTATTGTTCTGAAAAGTTCAATAAATTTAATTATGAACTGTACACTTTATTGATTGTTCCTTTTTTATAGTTATTCTTAGATAGTGATTGATGGTAATGATTTTGGAAACACTCAATAAGTGAATCTCGTTGTTTGAATGGAGAGTAGAAGGCTCGCTACGAAGGTTCTGCATCATTGTGGGAGCCCGATCTAGTCGGGAGGACTTAGTTTTTACCTGATAAGGCCTATGTCCACGGTGCTGCTTGCTTCTCATAAAACCGATGAGTGTATCCACTATACACTTTCTACGCTATATTTTCCCATTTCCCATGATTCAAACCCCTAGCATATTTATATCCAACGGTTCAGAATAACAAGTGAAATGTATTCGTCTAAAAAACAGAACAAAAGTTTTACGATTTCGGACTATACCTACCTAATGAACGCCCGCAATATGGATTCCCAATAAAAACAAGTGTTGACTCAAGTCTGACATATAATATGTGGAGTTAAAGTAAAAGTTTAATTGGAATTCAATAGGTTGTTAAAGTTAACCTGTGCTGAAGACCAGATGACATACAGCAATAATGCAATCTCTATCAGCTAATTCCTGAAGAAGATTTATAAATAATCGAAACGTCGGCCTAGTTGTGTTTTTCTATCTATAGATCAATCGTCATATTAATTAATATATACATGTGAAATAAGCGCAAACTTCAGGAATCGTTTCTGAATGCCTCAAAACGGATTTCAATTAAGAACATTTTTTAAATTTTGATTTTAAAATTTTTGGGGCCATTACAGTAAGTAGCTTCCTTTTTTACGAAAATTTGCTGAAAACCGACTCTCCGGGCCAAAACCGGACACCTGGCAACCCTGTCCATGAATGCTCTGGTTTATGTTTGGGACACAAAAGCATTGACTAACTGGTGTTTTACCTTTTGTACAAATTAAAGTTCCCAACCGCTCCAGTTCTCACGCAGCTGACTTACTCCCGTCGGGCTCTCGGGCGTTCAAAAGCCTCGTCAGGTGCTCGAGGTGCCGCACTTTTTCTATATTTAATTAGAGCCCCCGGCGAGGGTGAACCATCAATCACGTCCGCCGTCAATCAATTGCTCGCGAAGTAATGATATGGACCGCGAGACATTTCGATATCGCTATTATTGCCGTATTCAATACCCCCGTTTCTCGAGCTGAGCTGACTCCAACAGCTGAGGCCCTCGTTGGGACGTCAAAGGCGTCCATTACCTTTCCCGGCAGATCACGCCTTGATCCGGTGCTAATCCATAAGGGTTTGAAGGGTGATTTCCTCTTCGAAAGGGGTCACTTATAGGTCAAATCTTTATATATAATTCCGAACGGTTTTTGAAATTGTGAAGAACTTCCAATTTTAGTGTTAGACGGCTCATTCGAATCATTACGGCCCCAAGTTTGTTGCAAAAGTGTCGCCGTTCCTCTCTATACCCGCCTTGATCGTGTTCTAGGCGGTCCTTATCAACGAGAGTTGTTTATTAGGCTGTGGCGGTAACAACAGTTGCCATCAATTCACGGTAAGTAAGAAAGGTAGTGTAGTTACTAAAATCTAGGAGAGTTATTTCTGAACGAAGAAATTGAAACTGAAGAACTTGGCGGACTTGCAAAAGTGTCGGTAAGTAAGAAACGTAGTGATTTGGTCTTTTCTGATCAGCTGAGTGAGCTAAATCCTTTCCTGTTCACTGTAGGAAGTTAAAATTTAATAGGGAGACTCACAGTTTATTAGGCTGTGGCAGTAACAACAGTTGCCACGGTAAGTAAGAAACGTGGTGTAGTTACTAACATCAAGGGGAGTTATTTCTGAACGATCTTTGAAATTGTGAAGAACTTCGCGGACCGATTTCAGTGTTAGACGGCCCCAAGAGTCGCCGTTGGTCTCTGTGCTTATCTTGATCGTGTTCTAGGCGGTCCGATTTGTTTCAAATCCGTCATTCCGTCAATCTTATCCAATGGGGGAAACAATTCAATTTCAACTCACATGACCTCGTGGCAGCACACCTCATTACAACCAAAAAATTCAAAAATATATTCGAAGCACGAATTGGACATGACACAATACTCGAAATTAATCCAGACACAGAACAAGCACGAGCTTTGCTGGAGTGGTACCAGACACATCAGGACGAAGACAGCTGTAGCATCTCCTATACGTCACACATCTCAACACCAGTTCAACATCCACGAGTACTACCGATCAAGATACAATCAACGACATAAAGAAGGATATAGAAGACACGGACGCGCAGATTCACACGCTTACAAAGAAACGAAGAAGATCCGATTCAACTTTTTGTTTAGTCTCATAGTGGCGAGGACCACCTCAACTGGTGATATTTATTTTATTACATTACTTACATTTTGATCGGCATTTCTCTTTTAGCGAATTTTTTAAGAAAATTAAGTTATTGCTCTCGCCTCAAAATTTGTAGAATGTGAATTTTTGAAAAAATTTTATGCAGAAATCCGTTTCAGGCTATTCTGAATCATATTCTGAAGTTTAACGCATTTTTTTATGTATGTATGTATGTATGTATGTATATATAATGTATGTATGTATGTGTCATTCCAGACGATAACTGTCCGTAGAATTGTGCTAGAAACTTCAAACAAATTTTAAAATATTAAGGACACAAAACGAAAGTTCAAGTTCGTTGGCCAGCATGATCGGATTACATCTTCGGGTTGAAATAAATGTAGTAAAAAATGTCAAAATAGCCTGATTTTTGCGATTTGTTGCGCGAAATAATTTTTTCAGCATACTGACATGTGGTATATTCGGAATCAGCGTAAAATTTCCTATAAGAATATGTATCAAGTTTTCAAAAATTTCAAAGTTGAAAAATCAGTCAAAAATCGAAATAATGCCGTTCGCTATTTGTAAAAATCGGTAATATTTGCATGAAACATTGTCCAAATTCAGATTGAACTACTCTTATGGAAGTATCCCTGTATAACCAATCCTAGAACCATGCTGTTTAAAACGTAGGTAGTAGGTGCTTGTTTCAAAAAAAAAAAAAAAAAAAAAAAAAAAAAAAAAAAAAAAAAAAAAAAAAAAAAAAAAAAAAAAAAAAAAGCAATCACAACTGATGAGTTTACTCTGTGAAATATTCCGTCCTCCGATTCTCTCGGTCGCTCTCTTTAATGTTTTACGCTCAACTGTTTTAGGACTTGATGTAGCTTTAATACTGACTGTGGCTTAGAAAATATTAGCCATGAAATTAGGAAGAAGTTCTATTTATGTACGATAAGTTCTATTTCTTCAAAAATTCGCTCATGGAGTCATACTGCATGACTGGACTTTTTTTATTTAATCATTTAATTACACCACCTTAGCTTTGCACCAGGTCACATAACGCCGCATATAGGTAGGACTTATATCGTTACTATTATGTGCTGAGTTCCTGTTAGGTACTACTGTTATACGAACTCGATTAGGGCTTTCCCAGCCCTAACAGGCCTCTAGTATTTATAAAATTACCGATGTAAGCGTTATAGCAAAATGACGAACGGTTCTCATAGTTCAGTCAAATGGTGTCAAAAAAAGTTCCAACTATGCAACATGACCGTATGAGATAATTTTCGTAAATTATAGTATTTTGTTACATTGATTAGAAATTTTAGCACTCTTACTATGACATTTGCGAGGAGAGTGAAGTCTTTGGGTTATTTTTAATATTATCGATTCAAGAGTTATACTCGTAGCATAACTCCGATTAGCACTTAAGGGACAGCTCACAACGGATAGTAAAGATGCTTACACTAGTTGCATCGTTCACTTTCAGTTCAGTGTATGGGCTGTAATAGGGGGAGCAGGAGACTAGGTCGTTTCTTATTCGAATGACAGATTTACAAGCCACACAGGAATTATTATTTGGCTGATTACAGCCAACGGCTATAACGGTAATCTAGTGGTTATACATCTCAAGTGACATACATCTCTCTATTCTTACACATTGTTCAGACTCAATGGGGAATTTCACCTCCCTAGTTATTTTTATTCCGTCGGCAGAAAGATCCTACTCAGTCCTTCACAAAATGATGTAATATGAAGGGGTTTTAAAATGTCATCATTCATTGCAGAATCCGATTGCAGTTTCCTTACTTGAGCAGTGCGCCCCCTACTTCATACTTCCATTCCAGAAGTCCCAAAAGAATTAGATTTAAGGATTCAGCAGCGTAGGTCGATTAGGAACAATGTTAATTAACTCGGGGTCCATCACCTGATCAGTCTCTATATTATATTAATTTTATTCTAAATGTCCCAAATGAGTTAGGTATGTCAGGGCTGTTGAGCCCCAGTAATGGGAGATCCCCTGCACAGAGGGATGCGTGTACTCCAGCTGAATGCTGACAGATCGAGATCTGTCACGGACGAGCTGAGGTGCAGCGCGTCGAATGGAATGCTGTGGGTGATGCTGTGGCTGGTTGGGGACCAGTCAGGGTATTCACAGGTCCAGGAGAAGTCCTGCTATGGCTGCAATTTTGTTTGCCAAAAAGGGAGTAGATGTTTTGTTGATCAGCAATCTGAGCAACAGACTTGTGGTTGTGGCCTCTGTTGCAGAGGGGAGTCAAGGCGGTCGACCTCTCTATTTGATATCGGCGTACTTTCAGTACTCTGATGACATAGAGCCCTACTTGCTTCAGCTGCACTATGTATTTAGGTGGCTTGAGGCGGAGGGTCAGGTTGACATGCTAATATGTATTGACTCCAATGTCCATTCCATGTCAGTCCGTCCAGGTGATTTGGAGTTATGTGGGTTTCCATAAACTCGGGTACCAACCTGATAGTTGGTAATGCGAGTTAGAACGCATGCCTCGACCCGTAGGTCAAAACGGGTAGTTGGCATCTGTGAAGGACATTGACTGTCTGTACAGTCTCCTCTCAGGAGGATCTTCCCAGCTTGTCTGGGGGGAGACCACAAGGCATGTTTGCCTAAGGACTGCTAAACATGACTTCCATTTTTTGGAAGGAGATATTGTATTCTAAATGTCCCAAATGAGTACCATTTTAAATTTCAGCACCTTAAGGCGATTACAAAAGAAAACATTTTAAAAACGCAAATTTCAAGTCATGCAGCATGATCATATGAGCGAATTTTCGTAAATATTATCGTATATTATAAAGTTATATTGTTTTGAAATTTGAGCACTAAGCGTGTATGTAAAGAAAAATTGTTAACTACCAATTTCATGGCAATATAACTCATTCTAAATAATATTCTGCAATTCAAAAAAGATCTTAGATTTTTAGCTTTTTTTTGGCAGTTATCGATTTGTCAGCAGTTATTAAGGTAATGTAAGAGCATTTTTCAGAAGAATTTTGTGCATAAAGTTTGTTATGTTCTTGTTCTTTGTTGATAAACTTCTTATGATTTAACAATTTTTGGCCGTTTTTAGCCATTTTTAATGATTTTCTGAGCACATTTTTTCAAGAAGTGCTGGCCAACGAACTCATTCTTTCATTTAGAAGCTTGATTTTTGGCAATAGAACGGATTTTTTTTTTAAATCTCAATCCAAAAGCACTTCTGGAATGACACAAACACACACACACACACACACACACACACACACTATATATATATATATATATATATATATATATATATATATATATATATATATATATATATATATATATATATATATATATATATATCAGGAATCGTTTAAGAGTGCCTCAAAACGGATTTCCTTGAGGGAATTTTTCAAAAATGTTAATTAATTTTTTACAAAAATTCGCTATAAGTAGAAAATGTAATGAGTTTTCTCGAAATTCGGTCGATTTCACCTATAAACTACACACTATAATCTACTAGAACCGCTTCCCCTCCTTATTAACTCCGTGTTTTTTTCATCGTAACGAATTTTGGTGACTTTTTCATTATTTTACACTTTTTTTCATAGCGGAGTCATTCAATAACAATTAAGGTAGGTCAGGAAAGTTTTGAAAAGATGAAAGCCTGGCTCCCAAGAGAGCGCAACTCCTTTCGTCTTGAAGAGAAATTTAATAACAAAACCAAGAAGGGAAAATAATCGCTTATCAAAATTGATTAGTAAAGGAGGTCATAAAGTCTTGCGCGAAAGCGCCCGTTAGATACGCGAAAAAGGCCAGAGTCTGTTTCTTAGCAACAGCTCCAAAGCCAAGACACAAGGAAGCTATAACAGCAATATTTTTACTGCTTCTCCATTTCTATTGAACGGAAATGTTGATCGAGAGGTCCGTTCGATTAAAAGTCCGTCATCTACGTCAGAAACTTCACGACTAAGGTAAGTCACGTCTCGTGGGAACTGGAACGGAGGAAAACTCCGTTTTGCTTGATGGAAAAAGGTTCAAGTCTCCAACTCCGATCATTAACCTCCAATTAACTGCACTTTCGTCTGCATTCTCGGGCTCATTGAGAGCGAGTTTTTTTTCTGTCCATCTTGAAGGTTTCGATTCGCAAGAAAAGAATTTGAAACACATACGGGGATGTCGCGAAAACCAGTTGCTCGTAGTCCCCCACTCCCGCTCAGTTTGTCTCGCGTTATCTTTCCCTTTGGACAAGCCTCATTTACGACTGCACTGATAAGAGGTTGCACCGTTAATTTAAGAGCGAGTTAATTATACAAATTGCGTTCCGTCGGGGAGATCGAGTTATGAATCAGTCATCCAACCTTAAAACCCGTGTAATCCGACGACGCTGAAAACTTGTTATAACTTTGGAATTGATGTTTGATCAACTTTTCAAGGTACTTATCACTCCGCGTGCCGCGCAACCGATTATTTAGGTTGTCCCAGTGCGTCGATATTTGAATGAGAGGGATCTGGGTGTTGGATTCTTTGTTAACCAACATTATCGGACGGTGGTTACCCCTATATGTGTAAATCAGCAGTCTTTTCCTGAAAAGTACTCAGTCATGCAGCATGACCAATAGAGAGAATTTTCAAAGAAATGTTATGAGTAACACTGCATTAGGCACTTAAATTCTGATCATTGAGGCCAATCATGTCCCGAACAGCGGGGGACGGCCAGGAGACGAGACCGCAAGAAAAGTTTAGAACACGCAGCCGAACTCGGAAATTCGGTCAATTAAGAGCATTTTCACCTATAAATCGATTTTTCTCACTTATTTATGAACTTTAGAGAGCTGGGAGTGGATGCAATCGTCTCAGCTCTAGAAAATACTTCGAGTGTGACACCCCACATGCCCGATTGTCAAAATTTGGTCAATTATGGGCATTTTTCACCTAAAAATCTATGTTTCAAACTTATTATGAATCTTAGCAAGATTTCTGGAAGTGGTCGCAATCGACTAAGAGCTGAAAAAACTTCGAATGTGACACCCCACATGTTCTTTTGTAAAAAAACATATTTATTAGCATTTTTTGGGCCATTAAATAGTCAACTTTAGCCTGAAATTTCGGAGCGATCGGGCTGGCCAGCGAACTTGACTTTCGACTAGAGATGAGTCTATACCAAAATTTATCGATTCCCGATACCGATACCGATACCTAAAAAATCGATTCTCGGTTCTCGATACCGATACCATCGGCGCATAATACCTAGCTTACCTGTAGGTGAAAAACAAAAATTCCTCTTGAACTAGTAATATATTCAAATTTGTTTGTACAACATATAACTTATACTTACAAAAAACTGATCCCAATATATTTGCATATGAGGTAATTTTTAAATAAAAACAAAACATGGATAATAAAACCTTTATTCTCCATCTGTTCTACTTAAGGTTTTTGTTTAAAAAGACCAACATTTTAATTCTGTCTGGGTCCAGACGATTTCTCTTCTGGTCGCAGATGTTTCCTGCCGTGCTAAAAAGTCTCTCGCTAAAAACATTAGAAGGAGGCACACACAGATATTTTACAGCTAATTTTCTCAGTCTTGAGTGGGGACCAGAAAACCAGTACGACCCTAGCTTTTGAGCTTGTTTTGGATCCAATAGCCGCTCTCCCAAATACTGCGACAGCTAGTATTTATTAGCTAATCTAATATATTCAATTCAGTATCAATTAGCTAATGTATTTTCCATCTCTATTTATGGTCATTAGGAGTTCTTGTTCCAATGAAGCTTTAATGCTTTAGTTACTTATTAAAATTAAATAAATTTTAAAGATTAATTCTTATTACAAATTCTAAATTTCAGATTTATATTTTCATTCAAGGCTTTAGTTAATTTGATTTGTGCAAATACAAAATTTGATATTTTTTTGTTATCTATCAAGTATCAATTAATAAGCAACTTTTATGGCCTAGGATCGATTTCTTTCTGAATAAAACAAGTTAAGCAGACTGACTTGGTTTTTTAGTTTTTCGTCGTTAACTGTAAGGTATTTCCAAATAAGACTGTCTCTAGGCTTTTATACTTTATACTCTAGGCTTTTATACTTGGAAAACATAGCTTGGTCTAATGCTTCTGTTGTCACAAACAAAGTAACACAAGCCTACTTGTAAACAAAGTTATAATTGTAAGTTGTGTTTTGGACAATTCATGTTTCGCAACTGCTAACTTCACACAACGGTTGCACGGTACAGCCATCTTCGTTGTTAGATGGTTGCAATAGTACCGTAGTGTAATAAAACGCCCATCACCGGGCGGTATCGGCTCTCAATACCGATACCAATGCCTAAGAATCGGTGGTATCGAGAATCTGTATCGGGAATCGACTCATCCCTACTTACGACGAAGCGAGTTAGGAGACGTAGCGCCACTGTGGAGCGTGAAAATCAAAATAAAATTTCACCATTGAATAGGATTTGACAAATAAATGGGAGTCACCATTTAAAGTTTGTTTAATATGTAAAACCTGCGTACCCCGCAATGGAGTCTAGTCCTTGACCCCTCTGGGGAGACCCCAGACCCCCTGTTGCTTTCACATTGAGCCTCGGCTGAACATTGGAGGAACGTGGAACACGCTCCATTTCAAATTTCAGCTTCATAGGTTGAATAGCAAAGATATTTGTTTATACAGACGTTTATAAAGACATGTTATTAAAGACATTACGTAGATCGGTCGCTACTTAAGTCTCTTTTTTGTGCCAATATTTTGTGGAAATTCGTTGGGACATTTTTCACTTGTTAGGTACCGTTGAAAGCGTGCTCCACGCTAAAATAAATGACTGGTCCAATAAATTTTAGACACCCTGTATTTTAATTTGAACACTTTCGATATTTCATGAAAAGCACTGCAGTTACAGATACATTACATGTAATCAATAGTTCTTTTGCTGATTCCGTAAACTCGTTCAAAGCATCCCCAATCGCACTCCGTGAATGTTTCACGTCAAAAATCATCTGCCGAAATGCATACGTGGGATAAATTATGGAATGAATAAATCAACCTCGTTCCAACGTGCCCGGAAGGTGGCGGACATAACAATTTATTATATGCCGGCTATAGAGCACGAGACCGTTGACTGTTATTACCTGAGGAAAAAACCCGTAATTTGCTCCTATAAAATAAAAGAAAATATTCTCCCGCGAATCCCGCCGTCCAGAGAAGCTCAGGCGAAGCTGTTGGAACGACAGCTCCAGGGTGCAAAATCCGACTGCCCGGCACCTCAAGGGAAATGATTAATACGATCCGCAACAGAAACAACCAATCATGCGAAAAACGGGTGGACAACAAAACGGCGAAAAGATATTTAAAGGAGGGGAATCACCCACAAGGGACAATCATGACGAGAGACTTGGGTATAGGCTGGTCAAACACGCCTGCTCTGATTTATGGACTAGGATCTGGGTAAGACGCGGTCCATGCATAAACAATTAGTTTTTCTGTCCGGTAGCCGCAGCCCACAAAGCAATGCGATTGGACTGTCGGGAACCTAGCACTTGGACCTTTTGCGTTTAGAGCACGCGGGAATTGCCTTCCTGCACGAAACGATTAGTCGCAGTCAGTTTCGTAGCTGGGGGCATGAATCCGGGAAAAGGTAGGAGGACGTTAGCAGACAGGAGAAGTGATTTCTACCACAACGGACTTCCATTTCAATGTAAATCATATCGTTTCAATATCAGTCCCACCTCCAGATCCGATCAGTAAGTAGTTTCTTCCATTTGATTTGGTGTATCCGGTGAGCAGGAGTTATGTACAGTTCACCGCTGATGGGTGCGTGCTTCATGTGATGATGGAATGTTTTGAACGATTTGTGACTACATTGTATACATTTTGCATATCGCAATAGTGCTCTAGGTATTAAAGGAACATTTTCAAATTATCAAAAAACCGCCCTGTTTTTTGATTGACGATTTCAAGGTCTGTTCGTCATAAGTAGCTGTTAATATGTTCTGGTGTCATAAGTTGACCCTTTGAATTCAAATGATTTATTTGTGAACATTGGACATTTTTGTCCCACCTCGCGTGCTACAAAAGGAAAGAAATAAAGAATAAAATAAAATAAATAAATAAAACCAAAAAGAATTTAAATAAAAAAATCAATACCTAGGTATCTAAAGAATTAAAAATATTTATGAAATTATGTAACTATTAATTTATTATAAAAAAATTACTAAAAATAAAAATGAATAAATAAAAGTATAAGGTTGTACTTTGGAGTTATAGAGGGCGCTTCTTGTGATGATGGACTGTTTTGAACGGTTTGTGACTACATTTTATAGATTTGCATATCCCACTTAATAGTACTCTAGCTGTTAGAAGTACATCTTCAAATTAGGGTGATGTTAGGATTGACGATTTCGAGGTCCGTTGGTCTTGAGCAGCTGTTAATATGTTCCGGTACCATAAGTTGAGTTGACTCCTTTAGCTAAAACAATGTAATGTTTGCGGAAGAAAAATCTGTAATTTGACGGAAATCATTATCCACTAATCAACTTTGTCCAGTAGCATAAGATTGTGCGATCGGATTGTCGGGAGCCTAACAGTTGGAACTTTTCGCAATCAGTATCGCAGTTGAAGGCACGAATCTCGGGAAAGGTAGGGGACGCTAGTAGATAGTAAGTAAATCATATCGTTTCAATATCTATCCCACCTCCAGATCCGATCAGTAAGTAGTTTCTTCCATTAATTTGATTTTGAGTATTTGATGAGTTGGAGTTTGCTACTGATTGGTGCTTCTTGTAATGATGGACTGTTTAGAAACATTCGTGGCTACGTTTTATAAATTTGCATTTTAAAATCTACGTTTTAAAATTACATCTTAATTGGTACATAGTCAAATTAGGGCGGTGTTTGAATTGACAATTTTGAGGTCCGTTCGAAAGCCGCTGTTAATAAGTTCTGTTATTATAATTTGACTCCTTTCAGCTAAAATATCGTCACGTTTGTGGCAGAAAAACTGTGTCACGTTTGTGTTTTTTTGACTAATATATTTATATACTTAGTGAAGAAGAATAAGATGAGAACCCACGGAGTGAATGCCCTTAGAAAACAGTTGCCGCCCGTTTGTTCCCCACTCTTGACGACAGGTCGCACTTTGATCGCAATTAAGGGGAAATAACACTCGAAGTCAGGCGGCGAGGGCGAGCATAGCTCTCTGGCAGCGAGCCCCTGGCAGGCGGCCTCTGTTTGGCGTCCTTCTATCAAAACAGCATTAAACTTTGCACCCCCGCAACGCGCTCAGACGTTTCCCGCCATCTATTTCAGTTTGCAGTCGGCTATAAGTGTTGGCGTTTGACAAGTAGGCCCTTCTCACTCGCGTCTTTCCAGCGGATCAGCTCCTCGTTGTGATCCATCGCGAGGGTGACGCTCCGACGACCTTTCTTCCCAATTAATGGCGAGGTTTTCGTGATAGCTTTTAGAAGCGATTCGTCTTCCGAAGCAGAAATAGATGGCGTCTTTCGGGTCAACAGTTTAAGTGACATTCAAAATTGCCTGGTCTGCGCAGAACACGAGGGATATATTGAGGCGTCGGAGATTCGATGCCGTTGTGCACCGAACACCAATTCGACAACGCTGCAAATTATTACACACAGGTTTATCATTTCTGTATTAGATCGAAAAGCTACGTCCACACTATGCCGCCCGGGCACGTCCAGACTGTTTCTTTATTCTATTTTATTCCATAGATCACAACTACGTGTGAGTAGAATGCGTCGCACAAAGTAAAATATCATTTTTAAACAGAGAAAAATATCACAAAAAAGTTTATATATAGATATTCCAAAACAACAAAGCACAATATTAACAAAAATGGAGAACAAATCAATGGCTAAACAATTCACTAAGAGAGTAAAACTCTTTGTCCACGAAAAACAACTTCACACTCTTCTTAAATGTAGAAAGCGAGCTACCCCCAATTTGGAAATCCAGGAATTTATTGTGAACTTTCAAAATCTGGTAAAGTGAGCTTTCTTGAAATAGTGAGAGACTATGCTGAGGAAGCCGAAGAAGACCAACGCTGCGGGTAGAGTAGGTGTGGTAAAATTTAAATTCTTCGAAATAGGAGGAGCATTTCCTGTAGAAAATCAAGCATTGCATCATGAATGCTGACGGTATTGTTAGTAAATCTGCATTTCTGAATTGTCCTCTACAAGAAGAAAATGGTTTTAGATCTAGGACAATGCGAGTCGCCCTTTTTTGCACTCTGAACACAACATCAAGATTTTTTTCATTACCCCAATAAACTATGCCATAAAGAGCCTTACTCATAAAGAGAGCATGGTAAGCATTCAGTACGATACCCTTTGAAGCAATCGTTTTCAGTTTCCGCAAACAATAGCAGCAACTGCCAAGCTGTTTACAAACCGCTGATACATGATCATCAAATTTCATATTGCAGTCGATCTGCATACCAAGAAACCTTGTGACGGAAACCACCGCAATACTCATGTCATCCAGCTGAACGGAAGAACATGCATTGAGTTTTAGCATCATTAAGTGACAAACCATTCTTACATAACCATTCTCGAATTCTACGAAGGACTATGAGGCAAGAATCAATTGCTTCAGAAATTGTATCTTTGACTATAACCACATTTGTGTCGTCAGCGTATTCCACGATTCTTATACTTGGGTCAGAGGTGGGCACGAATTCAGGAAATTTTGCTAGTGGGGACGGGACCCCGTGCCGACACAGCTTGTTCCACTGCTGTGCTCCCAGTTGGGTGGGAAGTATACCTTCCTCACGTAGTTACAAAAATTTAAGATCTGGCAGTTCTGTTATAACTGTATTGTTCTTAAAACTGAAGTTTTCGTGGTTCCTCATAAGGTATAGTGTTTGATAGTCATTTCCAACTGAAAAAAAAAGTTTGCCAAGTTGGGTGGGCAGTATAACTTCCTCAAATATTGTAACATGGACGTATACAATAAATTAATTGAAGAATTTAAATTTTTTTACAACTAAACTTTTCGTGGTTCCACATAGTTTTATAAGATTTAATTTTTTTGATTTTTTTGCCGTTCCCTTGGGATTGTTATATTGAAAGGGATTGCAAGCAATTTTTCCCCGAACCGGCTGTAGGTAATCTTTTTTTGGGTACAAAATTTAAATCCTCACAAAAATTTATCATCTGACAGTTCTGTTAGAACTGTAATGTTCTTAAAACTAATCTTTTCGTGGTTCCTCATAAGGTGCCGCGTTTGATAGTCATTTCCAACAGAAAAAAACGTCTGCCAAGTTGGGTGGGCAGTATAACTTCCTCACATAGAAAACGCAGCAAATTAGTACACAGCAATTTATTATTTTCGTTTTGCCCCTTTTAAAAGATTTATTTATTTTTTTGCCATTCCCTTGGGATTGCAAATTTCGAACCATGGGCTGAAGGTCTCGATGGTATGGGGACGATATCCAGTCGCATCTATACATCCCACACCGAGCGAGCGAGAAATCCCTCCCCTAGCGAGCGAAGCGAGCAACATCCCCTACACACGTCGGTTTTCAACGGGGATTTTCCTACGAACTCGGGATGGACTATTTATATCCCATCGCACCTATACATCCCAGAGAGCGAGCGAAGCGAGCCAAATCCCCTACAAATTTCAAATCACCCTTAGTGATCCACCGTTTCCAATCATTCTACATGCCCCACTCAACAGTAAAGACCATCGGATCTATACAGCCGTACCGAGCGAGCGAGGCGAGCGAAAAAACTAGGCTAGTAAGGTAAAAAATGCGAAAAAAAAAAAAAAAAAAAAAAAAAGGCCCGAAGGAAGCGAAGCTTTATATCATCAAGCGTAAAATAGAATTATGAGTATTTTCATACTCTTAAACAATCTCTTCTAATTGGAATTAATTTCATATAATTTTAATAATTTGCATCCTTCAATTTTTGCAAAATCAGTTTTATCGCATACAAGTTCTCACATACAATATATAACATACAAGTTCCAAATAATTTACAAAGCTTAATTATCTGCCTGTTCATCAAGATCAGAAGTACATTCAGTAATTTCTACACCATCATTCTCATTGTTATATTCTATGAAAGTGATGATTGGCATCGTAGAGTAGAAAAAGAAAGACCGGGGAGGCCTCGTGTAGAATCGGGATCGTTCGGGACAGTTCGGATTATGACTGACGCTCGGGCCATGACGATTTTCACGGGGAGACTCCCCGAGCGGCGAGTGTTCCTAGCGGGGAGGGGGGGCGTCCGTATAAAAGCTTCGCTTCAATAAGGTACCTACTTGAAAACAAAGTGTGAAAAAAGAAAAAAATCGTTCAGTAATGTGCTCTAAAACCAACCCCTGAAGTTCGTACAAACTGAAGTTTTCTTGCAGGTCAATTTTGATAAATTCTAAATACAGCTTCACTGCATTGGGCTAAACGTTGCGAGTGATTTCTTTCTAAAACCTACTATGAGAATTCTCTCTTCCAGACTATACATCTGTGGCATCATTGTGCTATTGTGGTCCTAGTTACAGTTACCCAAGTATAAGTAGATATCGCCTGCATTGAGGAAAAACGTGAACATACAAGGGGTAGTCTCGACGTTTTTGGGAGCTAGCTGCAACGGGCTCTTAAGTGATTGTCATGCAGTCAGTCAGTAACAAACAATAACTTAAGACTAAGACTGTAACTCTTTTTTGTTCGTAGAAACAGACAACGTTTTTCAATAATTTCCGAGTTGAGATTGGTTTTCTCAACTTCGTCGAGAGTGATTTAGTTCGTACCAACATTGAAAATAATAAACCATGAACTGCACACCAAATTAAATGGGATAACCTGAAAGGTAGGTTACGTTGACGAGGATTTCTTCTCTCTGCTGTAAATTGAAATTACTAACGTTTGTTTATGACGGGGAACCGCTGATCGGAATCGTTTTACAACCCTGTGACCAACCCGAGCCTGAATACCTTCCACGACGAACGACGATACGTCTTCATTGAGATTTCATCTTTGTTGAGACGCGAAAAAACTTTCTACACTTTGATGATTGCAGGTTATTAAAAGCCATAAAACTGAAATCGGGCTGCTCGTTATAATGTAGGAAAGATCTATAATCACTCAAGACACACGAGCGTTTAGCATTTTTGTCGGAGGTAGAGGCGACGTGTCTATGGGAGATTTTTATTATAATGACATTAATGGCCCCCCTCACACC
Organism: Adelphocoris suturalis; assembly: GCA_030762985.1. Lineage (NCBI taxonomy): Eukaryota > Metazoa > Arthropoda > Insecta > Hemiptera > Miridae > Adelphocoris > Adelphocoris suturalis. The sequence goes on from CM061043.1 coordinate 8,305,886, forward strand.
TAAAACGGTCTTGATGAAGTTCATTATGGAAGCTGGGCAGTTTCAAGTATGGACCTCTCATCTCAAAATCGTCTGCACCCATTTCAGGTATTTTAATGACGGGCGGATGGATCGGCTGACACGTCTGAAGCCGAAAATGGGTCAATCATTATCATCTTCGGGAATATCTTTCCTTGGGTGGTATATATATATATATATATATATATAGGTTGTCTAAAATTTAATGGTCCAGTCATTTGTTTTTTTGTATTTTTGAAGATAGGAAACAAAACCTTGAAGATGGCAACTCTCTTTTATTTAGAGCTGACAGGATACCTATATTATTCAATGGTGAAATTGGATTTCGATAATCTCGCGATATATATATATATATATATAGGGTGTCTAAAATTTAATGGTCCAGTCATTTTTTTTTTTATTTTTGAAGATATCAAAACCTTAAGATGGCAACTCTCTTTTATTTTCAGGATACCCATATTATTCAATGGTGGAATTGGATTTCGATCATAACGCGCCGCAGTGGCGCTTCACGTTTTTTTCTAATGAAAAAGCCAACACGTTTTATTGAAGATTCGGAATCTACATAAGATTTCATGATTTCATTATGCGCATAAAGTGCGCCAATTGTGAAATGAAGAATTTTGAAGACATTTAATCGCAGTCATCCGATCTTGCTCGAATTTGGATAATAGTTGGGGGATGACAATTTGATCATCCCATATCAATTTCAACATGATTGTATCGGTAATTGCTACTGCGCATGCGCCAATATGAAGTCTTTGTAACAAGCTTATTTTTCACAGTTTTCATTCGATCTGAATGAAATTCTCAGGGAATGTGCGGGCTAGGGGGTAGACGGTCCCCTGTCAGTTTCATTGTTGCCAAATACTTCACTCTGCGCATGCGCAAACAAAGATTTCTTTATGTTCTATTTTGTCACGCCCAAGTCGTCCGATCGAGCTCAAATTCGGATGATAGTTGGGAGATGACGGTTTGATCATCCCATAAATCCACTACACCTACCAACTTCATGGCCGTTAAACTGAAGTAAACAATTTCTTTGATTATTTTATGAGTCGGTCAGGATAATACAATTCAGGTCTTCAAAGCCAACGTTTCGATGTATTTATACATCATCATCAGGACTACAACAAAATGAGATTCCAAAACTCTATTAATTGAACAGCTGTTGTTTGACATGTTACATTATGACAAATAGAAAAATTAATAATAAATATACATATACATAGTATTACATGTTTGGAGAATTTAGGCAGGTTTCTTCAGTCATTTCGCACTTTATAACACATAAATAGTATGTACATTCATGTCATGTACATACATTGACTTGTGAAACACGTGACAAATTAAAAATTGGTTGAAAAGTAATGCACTTCTTGAAGTAATGCACACGTTAGTTGTGAACTAGCAATTAGGTATTGCCCTTGGGAGGAATTCTAAGATGGATTGATCAGAATAGGATGAGGATAGGATTCATACAGAACACTTACTAGTGTTGAGAATTGTAACTAACTTAAATCAATTCACTGAGGTATCGAAAGGTATGAACGAACTATGAAACATGAAATATTAAATAAAAATGGTACATCGAAACGTTGGAGTTGAAGACCTGAATTTTATTATCCTGACCGACTCTCAAGATACTAAAACTGTGCTAATTATCACGTAGCGGTCAAAAAACTTTACCACACTTTTAATTAGTTTAATAATATGTATTTTGTAATATGCTAGCTAAAGGATGATAGGTACATCATCTAATTAACAAGTCGCATTATTTACTAGTTGGAATAATCCGTTCTAATATTTTCACCCCGAAACCTAAGATGATCGTGCGGGATTTCGCACCCTGTCTCCAACAAATTGCAGCTCTTCTAAGCAATCAGTTGAAACAAAACCCGCACAACTAAGTCTCCCATTAAGAGTTATGAAGCCACGTAAGGATGATTTGCGATTCTCAAAGACAGAAGCGGCTGTTACACTCGGCAGCACTAAGTCATGACGAAGAAGCTTCGAGAAGGAAAACGGATAAATCTTGGGAGAGCGGCGCAGGTCCGTTCCGCTCCCTGACCGAGCGCACCCACGGCATGACACGGGGAAGGTAAAGGCATCTCTTCTGTGTGACCGTTGGTTCGTTGCAGGTCTCTTTATTTGTACTGGAGGAGATCGCGGTTGCGAACGGGTGTTTCATCGAATGGATGTTCCTATTCGGACGAGGACAGCGGCTGCACCTTGACCACCTGCCCGTGACCGTCGGACGCAACCGATCGCTTAATCTCGAGCTAATGAGATGACCGGAGATGCGAGTACAGGGGCTGCAGGACGGCCAATTCGTTTGAGCAGTCAGCTTGAAAATCCCTTTGCTAAAGCGGGTGAACAAGAACAACAGAGTTCAGAAGAAAATAAAAATAAGCTGCGAATTATTACACAAAGCTTCGTAAGGTGCATTTTACCACTTCTGTTCAGATCACTGGTCGTTTCGATTCGATTTCCCAAAAGAAGGTTATCAACTTTGATCTAGAGCATTCGGAAATTCGTGCACAAACTTTTGCTGAAACACATAGTTACTTAAATTTCATCAGATATTTGTTGAAACAAAATCGATTGAAATGGGTGAATATTGTTAGCAATTCCATAATTGGTTTGTATAAAGAACTACGTATATACAGGGTGTCCCAAAGCAACCCCCCCCCCCCCCCCCCCCACAACATTTTCCCACAATTTTTGAAATATTGAAGCTAAACTTGAAGAGCGTTTTTGGGGTGCCTGATACTAAGTTTTAAGCAAATAAAAATCAGGAAAATCAAAAATGTTTGGACTACCAGAAGGGGGGAGTATTGGGTACTTCGGAATTTTTTTTTCACCATTTTTGTGCCGAGTGACACGCATTTTATAGATTATTAATGCTGAACTCGATGATGAAACCAAAATACCTTATTCCGTTCTCGGATTACACGTGATGAAACACGAAGATGCGCGATTTTTCCCAAACATGGGTACCCACTTTTAGAAAAATTCGCACTTCTTCTACGTTCACCAGTTCTAGCCCGAGGGAGGAATAAGATATAGGAATCCTGGTTTCACCATCGTGTTCAGCACTAAAAATCTATAAAATGAGGTGTCACTGGGCAAAACATGGAAAAATCTTTTCCGAACTACGCAATACCCCTTTGGGTAGTCCAAAAATTTTTGAATTGTTTCGAACTCCTAATTCCGCTTCGATACCTCTAAAATTGTGGAAAAAATTCAGGAGGGGGGGGGGGGGTTACTTTTGGGACACTCTGTATACAAAAGTGATATTTTTTTTCCAAATTGAACATTTTTGTGCACACAAAATGTTCACATATCAAAGTAATTAAACATGAATTTTCTAAAATTACGAAAATTTTCACATTTTCCAGCCACTTAGGTAAGGGAAAAACTCGGGGAAAACTTGGTCTTCCCTCCCCAGAAAGTTGATTCCCCCAACATGACTATAATAAACCTATCCATAGATCAAATATAAAGTTCTTCCTGCAGCCAACAAGGGATAAAATGAGTTTGAGGGCCAGCAGACTTACACACCCGCCCCATCGGGCGGCCCGGCCAGGGCGCCCCGGGCGAGCCCAGACCCGACCCACCATGGCGGCCTCCCGAGGGTGCCCACCCATTGCTAGGCGAGCACTCCTAGATACAACTAAATAATCGAATCATGAGAAAACCCAGGCGCGACCGCCCCCTGGCCAACCGGGACCTCCAGGCCGAAATTAATTGAATAAAGTATACCAGCCGTCAATCTATAAATTACACGCACACAAAACATTGATTCATACAATTAACAACGAAATATCTGACGCACAAAAATAAAAATAAGAAGAATAATATATCTTATGGTTAACAATAATATTATTAACAATTCTATCACAGAAAAATTATATGAAAAGCTAGCACGAGTACTTTATGGACCAGTAGGACCCAACCCAAACCCAAAATTGCAGGCCCTTAGAAGGGCTTTATCGGTTAAAGTCGCCATACGGGCGTTTTCCCCTACTTGCTTGACTGGAAACTTGTAAATTAGAGTGAAAATTAGGGAGTTTTCCATCTGAGTCGTTGTACGAAGAGGTTTTTTGAGCGCAAGCAAACCAGAAGCTAACCACTGAGTTGTAATGTAATTAAATGACATATGTCCCACCTCGCATGCCAAGTTTGACAGAATAGGCGATAAAGTAAGCAAAACAAGGAACAAAGTAAAT
>CM061043.1:8315135-8377833 GCA_030762985.1 Adelphocoris suturalis
AGGAACTAGTCATTGCATCGTCTCTTAATGTCCTAGAGAGGCAAACAGTCAAATTTTCATATTCCTAGAGTGAATAGGAGAGAATTTAGCTAAGTCAGCTGATCTGGTAGGAACCCGTCATTGCATTCGTCTCTTAGTGTCCTAGAGAGGCAACCTGTCAAATTTCATATTCCTAGAGTGAATAGGAGAGAATTTAGCTAAGTCAGCTGCTCTGGTAGGAACTCGTCATTGCATTCGTCTCTTAATGTCCTAGAGAGGCAACCAGTCAAATTTTCATATTCCTAGAGTGAATAGGAGGGAATTTAGCTAAGTCAGCTGCTCTGGTAGGGACTCGTCATTGCATTCGTCTCTTAATGTCCTAGAGAGGCAACCAGTCAAATTTTCATATTCCTAGAGTGAATAGGAGGGAATTTAGCTAAGTCAGCTGCTCTGGTAGGGACTCGTCATTGCATTCGTCTCTTAATGTCCTAGAGAGGCAACCAGTCAAATTTTCATATTCCTAGAGTGAATAGGAGACAATTTTGTTAAGTCAGATTATCAGGAAAGAGCCCATCATTTTATTAGTTTCTCCTTTTCCCAGAGAGGCTCTCTATCAAATTTCAAATTCCCAGGGTGAAGAGGAGAGAATTTAGCTTAGTCAGCTAAACAGGAGCCCATCATTTTATTCGTTTCTAGATGTCCCAGCTAGGCTCCCTTTCAAATTTCATATTCCTTGAGAGAATAGGAGAGAATTTATCTAAGTCAGCTGATCTGGTTGGAACCAGTTATTGCATTCGCCTTTTACTGTCCTAGAAAGGCACCTTGTCAAATTTCACATTCCTATGATGAAAAGGAGAGAATTTAGCTCACTCAGCCGGTCAAAAAAGCGCCTGTCTTTTTATTCGTGATGCCCCAGAAGGCCTTCCTTCAAATTTTAACTCCCTCGCGTGAACAGGAGAGCTCTCTTGTTTCCGGAAACAAATTGGTTTTTCCCAATAGGTACCAGAGTCCAACGCATACATTTGCCACATGCTCGATAACATTTCGAACTACTAATTACCTACTGTAGAAAGGAAATTAGTGGAAAACGGTCGAAGTGGACTGGATTCGCGCTGTTGATTCGCCTCCAATGGACGGGGTCAGTTCGCGCGAAATCGCCTCGAGGTCTTCGCTGCGGGTGGATTTCATGCGTGGAATGAGGCCTCCGGTCCCCTGGCCCCAGAGAGATGCTAAAGGGACCCGGTAGTTAGTAGTATTTTGACAACGTTCTCAAAAACTCCTTGCTCAAATAAAAAAATAAATAAAAATAAAAAATAAAAAAATTTAATTTCTGTTGGTAGCACATATAGTCAAGAGCAATTTTATTTATTCTATTTATTTATTGAAATTACGGGCAAGCCCGATTACAGATTATACAGAATACAGAATATATACAGGGTGCGGCAGAGAGGACAGATGGTTTAAAAAAAACCATAAAATAGTTAATTTTTACTCAAAAACAAATTTATTGATGCAATCAGGTTCGCATGGAAATAGCATTTGAGACAGTGAAGTGTGAAAAATCACATCAGGCATGTGGTGGCCGAAATTGTTGATGCAGTGCTGGAGGCGTTCTTGGAAGTTCGCGTGGACTCTCTCCAACATAAGGCCCGGTGCACACGAGCGTCAAAATGACGCTTGACGCCGCGTCATTTCTTGGAATCGCTATCTGCGGCCTATCTGAGTTTCAATGTACACGAGCGGCAAAAGGACGCAGGACGCCGCGTCATGACGTGTCAGTCACTCGCTCGCCAACTACGAGGATGGATCTGTACCCAGATATTGAAGGAGAAAGTGGTTTTTTCGTATTTCGTGCACAAGTACGTATTTCGCAAAGAAGAGGGCAGAAATCGGAAGTACTGATGAAGCGAATATTATTGAAATTAAAGTACCTACGTTTTTCAGCATAATTTTGAGCAAAACTTATTAAATGTCCTAGTTAATCGTTTATAGTTTAGTTTTGACTAAAATTGTGCTAAAACTTATAAATGTAACGCTTTTTGGCTGTTTTTAGCCATTTTTAGTGATTTTTTTAGTACATTTTTCGAAATTTGCCAATTTAAATGACTAAAAAATACGTAGTTGACCAACGAACTCATCCTTTCGTTTGGAATGCTTGATTTGTTGGCCCGAGAACGGTATTTTTATCTCAATCCTAAGGAGAGTTATCGTCTGGAATGATGTATATATATATATATATATATATATATATATATATATATATATATATATATACCTATATATATATATATATAGGTATATATATAATCAATTGCTGAAATTTCGATACAATTTAGAGTAATATAATAATACATGTAATTTAAGAAAATTCGCTCATTCGATCATACTGCATGACTGGAAATTTTTCTAAATAACATCCCCATACTCCCACATACATGCCCATATGTATACGTATATGAAATTGATATGAATATGGATTTTGGTTGGGGTTGGACAAAAAGTTGGAAGGACCTCGGAGCTAGGACTCGGATTTCAATGAAGAATGTTTTCGAAAATTGTTATTTTATAATTGCAGTAGCAATTTTCTGCGAAGATCCGCTGAAAACGGCATGTTGGGCATAGCACGTAGCTTTCTCGTATCCTTTGACAATGAATCAATGTGCAGAAAATTGAAGTTTTTCAAAAAATCGTGGGCCGAAATCTTCAAAATGATGGTTGACGCGAAGTGACGCAGCTGCACGTGTGCACCGGACGATTGACTGCTGAGTACTGCTAGGGGTATCGGGCGGCAAGATACCTATCGCCCGCAACGCGCGTCCCACAGAAACCTGCGTCAACTTTGATACCTATCCGCGTCAACGCCAGCATCGGCGTCCCGTGTGCACCGCACCATGCTCCGCTGTGTATCTCTAGTTATCCGATTGAAAATGACGCGGCGTCAAGCGTCATTTTGACGCTCGTGTGCACCGGGGCTAACGCTACGTCGTAATGATCACCAACTTCTTTTTCCCTGAATTACAACGGCGACGTGTTCCAACCTGACGTGTGTGGGTCCAGCCGGATGGGGCGATTGCCCACAGAGCCAGAGCATCATTGGACGATATTCTCCCTCTCTTCCCTGGTCGCCTTATTTCCAGGTTTAGCGATATTCATTGGCCTCCTCGGTCCCCAGATTTATCCATATGCGATTTTTTCTTATGGGGACACCTCAAGGCTTAGAGTATACGAGAACAAGCCCCGAACTCTGGACGAATTGAAGGACGCAATTCGCGTGGAAGTCGCCCAAGTTGAGAGAGTATGTTGGAGATAACGCCCAAGAACGCCTCCAGCACTGCATCAACAATTTCGGCCACCACATGCCTGATGTGATTTGTCACACTTTACTGTCTCAAATGCGAAACTCCTTGCGAATCCTTGCGAAACTGATTGCATCAAGAAATTTGTTTTTGAGTAAAAATTCACTATTTTATGATTTTTTTGAAACCGTTTGTCCTCTCTGCCACACCCTGTATAATACAAATCAGAAACAATAACATAACACAGTTGTCTTCCAGACAACTACTAATCAGTACTAATCATAAGGAGCAAATCGTAGGAAAGAATAATAATTAAAGGGAGGTAAATATATGATTCCTGAAACGGGACAGCGGACTCGTGAAGAAATCAAAGTCGGAATAGTTTTCTAACAATACGTTAATATTGCGGTGGATTCTAGAAAGCGGCTTATGGTATAGGTAGTTGGTAGAATTGAATGTAGTCTTAAATAATGTGGGTGAACTGTAATAGAATTGGGGGAATGAAAAGTTGATTTGTGTGAGGAGTGATGGGCAATCAGTAGGCCCATTGATTAGGTTATACAGGAGAGAGACGTCCAACCATTTTCTTCGGTCCTCGAGCGATTGCAGATTGCAGGTCTCCAGGAGTGCATCCTAGTTAACCTCATAGGAAGGGACGTGCAATTTATAAGCCACATAACACCTAAGACCTAAAGGGACCTGGTAGATGTAGATGTATAGTAAAACTCTCAGGATGGGGTTATTTTGGGCCCCAAGCACGGAAGCCTGGTGGCTTATTGTACTTTTCTGAGAAATTTGCGTTTAACCAAAGAGATTCAGCCCTCTGGTGAGGGATTTGAGTCCTTTGATTAATTGTTCGGTTCGAATAGACATCAATAGGGTTTGTGCCTCAAAGAGTTCAAATCTGCGACTGGTGAGTGCAGGGCCCTTAGTGAATTAAATTTTCGTAATTTTAGCAAATTCATATTGAATTACTTTGATATGTGAGCACTTTGTGTTCAAAAATGTTAAAATTTTACATGTGGGGAAAAATGATAACTTTTACTTTTATATACAGGGTGTCCCAAAAGTAATCCCCCCCTAAATTTTCCCCACAATTTTTGAGGTATCGAAGTGGAACTTGGAGTTCGTTTTTGGGGTGCCTAATACCATGTTTTAAGCAAATAGAAATCAGGAAAAAAATTAAAAATTTTTCGACTACCCATGGAGTATTGCGTAGTTCGGAAAAAAAATTTCCATTTTAACACAGAATGTGTTTTAGCCATGGACTAACTAGCCGAAAATGGAACGCGGGATGGGAACGAAATGTGTGACGGATGATTTCCGCTTACAACCGAGTCGTTGCTAGGGAAATGGTACTTCGCCGTTTTTCATCCCACAAAATTCGTTGACCATTCGTTTGAAAGCTCTCGATTTATCCAACCATATTATGTTAACTACTGCGAAGTGCGTGGCCAACAAGCTGAGTTATGAGCATGGTTATTTGAATAATTGTTTACACACAGGTGATCATTCTCAATTATTGATATTGTGAACATGATTGCAACCGCTTGTTTGGTTGTCACTTGGTTGCGCGACAACGCAAACACATTCTGTGTTTCAATAATTTCGTCCGAAGTATGTAAATAGAGGCAACCGGGGGTCCAGGGGGCTTGCCCCCTGGCGAGGCGCGGAGCGCCGAGTTTTGCCGAGTGACACCTTGTTTTATAGATTTTTAGTGCTGAACACGATGGTGAAACCAGAATTGCGATATATTATTTCGTTCTCGGGCTAGAGCTGATGAACGTAGAAGAAGAGTGAATTTCTCTAAAAGTGGGAAGATGTAGATGTATAGGAAAACTCTCAGGATGGGGTTATTTTGGGCCCCAAGCACGGAAGCCTGGTGGCTTATTGTACTTTTCTGAGAATTTTGGGTTTTATCAAAGAGATTCAGCCCTCTGGTGAGGGATATGAGTCTTGATTAATTGTTGGCTTCGAATAGACATCAATAGGGTTTGTATCCCATAGAGTTCAAATCTGTGATAGGTGAGTGCAGGGCACTCAAAGATTAAGTGGGATACTGTTTCGTCTGTCTCCTCGCATAGTCTGCACAGCGTTGAGTTGTGTGACCACTTTGTGGTGTAGGTGGAAACGTAGGGGTGCAAAGCCGGTTATGAGGCCGACTACTGTTTTGAGTTCCCCACGATTTTTCCCTGAGAAGTCGCTCAGTAAGTTTGGTGTTGGGTTCGGCCACCTCGAGCTTGCTGTGGAGTGGACATGTCCCTCAATATTGGACTACTTCTTGTGGTCTGTTGGTCAACCCACATGTTGAATGATCCTTCTGAAGGTAGTTTATGGTAGGCCAACTGCTGGCTTAGGCCCTATTAAAGGGGTTTGGGAGCTCACCCGCCATTTCATAATCAGTAATACCTTTATGCCCTGGCACCCACTCCAGGAACCGGAACTTAGTAGTATTTTGACTCCGCAGAGTCATTTTCTTGCCCCTGGTTCTCAAAAACCCCTTGCTCAAATAAAAAAAAAAAAAAAATAAAAAATAAATTTCTGTTGGTAGCACGTATATGCAAGTGCATATTCGTTATACAGATTTTCAAAATTATTATTGAGAAAGTAGTTATGAATTTACCAAGTTCCGGAAATTTTTATGGTTTTTTGACAGCGCGAAAAAACTAATTTTCAAGCCAGAAGAGGTAAACAGAAGAAACTATATGACTAAAGTCAAGATAAACAGTCGCCTGATTCGAGGTCTTCGCTGCTGGTGGATTTCATGCGCGGAATGAGGCCTCCGGTCCCCTGGCCCCAGAGAGATGCAAAAGGGACCCGGTGGTATTTTGTACTTAGTGGTATTTTGACTCCGCAGTCATTTTCTTGCCCCTGGTTCTCAAAAACTCCTTGCTAAAAAAAAAAATAAAAAAAAAAAAATAAATAAATAAATAAAATAAAATAAAATAAATAGATAAAAAATAAAAATAAATAAATAATTTCGGTTGGTAGCACATATAGGCAAGAACATTATTTATTTACTAGATTTATCTATTGAAATTACGGGCAAGCCCAATTACAAAATATACAGAATACAGAATATATATAATACAAATCAGAAACAATAACATAACACAGTTGTTTCCCCGACAACTACCACTCAGTACTAATCATAAAGAGCAAATCGTAGGAAAAAAAAAAAAAAAAATAATTAAAGGGAGCTAAATATGTTATTTCTGGAACGGGACAGCGGACTCGTGAAGAAATCTTAGTCGGAATAGTTTTCTAACAATAATTTGATATTGCGGGGGATTCTAGACAGCGGCCTATGGTATACATAGGTAGTTGGTAGAATTGAATGCAGTTTGAAATAGTGTGGGTGAACGGGAATAAAATTGGGGGACTGAAAAGTTGATTTGTGCAAGAAGTGATGGGAAATCAATTGGCAATACGCCGCCTCATCTGTGTACAATGCACGGCTCCACCTCTTCTATCACTGGTAGCCCCCCCCCCCCCCCCCCCCCCCAATCACGACCACTTTTAACTATGTGATGAATCTGTGGGATCTGTGAAGGAGTTTGCTGGCAATACGCCCACCTCTTCTATCAGAAGTAGTCAACCCCCCTTCCCTCCCAATCTCTCCCCCTTATAACAACGTGACAAATCTGTTAGAAAATTTAATAATTTCTAAGTCTGCGAAGAAGTTTTCCTGACATCACGCCGCCTAATGGTGTATAATGCAGGGCTCAACCTCTTCTATCACAGGTAGTCCCCCCCCCCCCCCTAATCACGACCACTTTTAACTATGTGATGAATCTGTGGGATCTGTGAAGGAGTTTGCTGGCAATACGCCGCCTCATCTGTGTACAATGCATGGCTTCACCTCTTCTATCAGAAGTAGTCAACCCCCCTTCCTCTCAATCACATCCCCCTTATAACAACGTGACAAATTTTCTAACAGATTAATTTTTAATTTTTAATTTATTTATTTTTTATACACCATTAGGCGGCGTGATGTCAGGAAAACTTCTTCGCAGACTTAGAAATAATTAAATTTTCTAACAGATTTAATAATTTCTAAGTCTGCGAAGAAGTTTTCCTGACATCACGCCGCCTCATCTGTGTACAATGCACGGCTCCACCTCTTCTATCAGAAGTAGTCAACCCCCCCCCCCCCCCCCTCAATCACATCCCCTTATAACAACGTGGCAAATTTTCTAACACATTTATTTTTAATTAATTTATTTTATACACCATTAGGCGGCGTGATGTCAGGAAAACTTCTTCGCAGACTTAGAAATAATTAAATTTTCTAACAAATTTAATTATTTCTAAGTCTGCGAAGAAGTTTTCCTGACATCACGCCGCCTAATGGTGTATAATGCAGGGCTCAACCTCTTCTATCACAGGTACCCCCCCCCCCCCCCCCCCCCCCCCCCCCCCCCCCCCCCCCATCACAGCCATTTTTATTTTAACTATGTGATGAATCTGTGGGATCTGTGAAGGAGTTTGCTGGCAATACGCCGCCTCATCTGTGTACAATGCACGGCTCCACCTCTTCTATCACAGTACCCCCCCCCCCCCCCCCCCCATTACAACAGCTTCTTACGTAACCATTCTGCTGGAAAAATTCAAAAATTCCTCCACCATCGAGGTGATTTCCCGACAAAAATTCTCCCCTTCCGTTAAAATTTTAGACATTTCGTCTCCGCCCCTTGTGAAATTCCGTGCGAATTCGGCCTCTCAGACTCAGTGGGCCGCGGGACGCCCTCGTCATCGCCCGCGTACGACTCCCGGGGGTCGCGCCCAACGGGGCCCCCTCGCAAGATAAACTGCCGGCTGGCGGGAACTGTAACAACATTAGGCCGCCCCGAGGAACCCCGCGGGTGAAGGATGTGGGAACTTTCTCCCCTTTGGGGCCCCCTCCCCTTCACCCCCCTTCCTTTTTTTCCCCTCCCGCTTCTCTCTCCCGAGAGATAATTCGAGTAATTTATCTCGGGAGAGGGGCCCCGGCTACCCGTTGCGGCGGCGGGGGACCCGTTGCGGGGGCCCCGTTGCGGTGTGGGTGTACGCTCCCTGCGCACTGTCCTTATAAATCAGGCTCCTTCGCCAGGGTTCCCTACACTGTTTCCTCCCGGCGCATTTATACGGGCCATTAGCTCCGAAAGACGGCGCATAATTCGTGGATATTATGTTGAAGAATCCACACGATCTGAGGATCATCCGAACCTCCACATTTCTAATAGTCTCACACAGATATCTCGGTTATCAATTAATTTTGTCTCCATTATTAAATTGCAAATCTAATCTAATCACATAGTTGTATGGGCCATCCCATCTGAAAGATGCTTTTCGTGGAGAACTTTTACCAATTTTCGTAAAATATGATGCTATTACAATGGCTCCATTTTAAAATAAATATTTTCGAAAATTGTCTTCATTGACACCTGTTTTGAAGTATTCTGAAACGAATCCTGATTTATTGAACAACCCTAGAGAAAGTTAACACTTTGTTTTATATATATATATATATATATATATATATATATATATATATATATATATATATATATATACAGGGTGAGTCTCTCGCAAATGCAAAAAAAATTTGGGTAAAACTACATCAAAAATGGAGTAAAATGCCACCAACTGCATATTTTTATCTCAATCCGTTCTCGAGATATGAATTTTTAAAGGTTTTTTCAGGAAAACCGTGTTTTTTTTCATTTTAAACTCAACTTTCTTCACTTTGCTTCATTTAATTTTAATTTTTGACTGGATTTTCGGAATCAGCATTAAATTTCCTATAAGAATAGTGTACTTGGGTTCTTAAAAAGTACCATCCGAAGACCCTCACATCAGCTCAAACATTGACGATTTTGAAAAAATAATATTTCTGAAAATCTTTAAAACTTTACTACTTTTTTAAAACGAATCCGAGAAACTGGCAAATCTCATGAAAACTGCTTCGTCTAATACTCTTTCCAATGGTATAATCAAGTTTACTTTTATTTTGTTATTTAGTGGAGAAAATGATGTTTTAATGTTAAAAAATGTGGGTTTTTCAATGAAATCGTTGGTTTCTCGACAGATGACCCTCCATGAACCTACGAGTATGGGGTCGGTTTCTATGTATTTTTTCACGCTGTATCGAGTGGTAACATTTGTAGATCTCTCCAACTCCGTTGTAACCGAGTTTTACACTTAAAATCGCAAATGTTTAGTTTGTTTGTTACGATTAAATGTATGTGTGTTATGGGGTAAAACTAGTTAATTAAAGTGTAAAAACTCGATAATAACGTAGTTGACAGATCTGCAAGAGTTTCCATTCGATCCAGCGAGAAAAAATACATAGAAACCGACCCCATACTCGTTGGTTCATGGAGGGTCATCTTTCGAGAAAACCAACAATTTCATTGAAAAACCCACATTTTTTTAACATTAAAATATTATTTTCTCCCCTAAATAACAAAATAAAAGTAAAATTGATAATACCGCTGGAAAGAGTATTAGATGAAGCAGTTTTCATGAGATTTGCCAGTTTCCAGGATTCTTTTTAAAAGAGTAGTAAAGTTTTAAAGATTTTCAGAAATATTATTTTTTCAAAATCGTCAATGTTTGAGCTGATGTGAGGGCCTTTGGATGGTACTTTTCAAGAACCCAAGTACACTATTCTTATAGTAAATTTAGTGCTAATTCCGAAAATCTGGTCAAAAATTAAAATTAAATGAAGTAAAGTGAAGAAAGTTGAGTTTAAAGGAAAAAAACACGGTTTTCCTGAAAAAACCTTTAAAAATCATATCTCGAGCATGCGGCATTTTACTCCATTTTTGATGTAGTTTTATACAAATTTTTTTTGCATTTGTGAGAGACTCACCCTGTATATATATATACATTCCAGACGATAACTTTCCTTGGGATTGAGATTAGAGAGTTCGTAGGCCAGCACTATTTGAGCACATTAAATTGGTCACCTTGAAGAAAAAGTGCTTAAAAATCACTAAAAATGGCTAAAAGTCGTCAAATCTAATTTTTGTCAGCATTTCAGTCAAAACAAGTTCATCACTACACATTATTAAATTAAGTTCACATCATTACATTATTATGAATGAAGCCCCGACTCCTGGGGAGAAATTAGAGATTTAAAAACCAATTTAAGGACAGAAAAGCCTTTTTTGTAAAGTCGTGTTATAATTTGAACTGTCCAAATAAAGAAACGTTGCAAACAATTTCTTTACACTCAAAGTACTCAAATTCCAAAACAAAAGTTATATTATAGGATAATTTACGAAAATTTGCTCATAATATCATGCTGCATGACTGGAAATTTAACTCCTCGCTACTGATGATGGTTTTTCTCGGAAGGCCTTATTGGATGAAAAATGAAGCTATTGCAACGGCTCGGAAATTTTTTAAATCGAAATTTTCCAAAATTGTCTTCATAAAAATCCGTTTTTAAGCATTCTGAAACGATTCCTGAAGTTTTCGCTTTTCCATATGAATATGTATGCATGTGTCATTCCAGACGATAACTCTCTTTGGGATTGAGATTAAAATTCCGTTGCTGAGCCAAACAAGCTTCCTGACAGAAAGGATGAGTTCGTTGACCAGCACTTTTTGAGCACATTAAATTGGTCAAATTTCAAACAATGTGCTGAAAAAATCTCAAAATGGCTAAAAATCGTTACACTTATAATTTTAGCAGAATATTGCTCAGATAAAGTTTATTAACTATAAAATAGAACATTCAAAAATGTACGTACAAAATTATGCTGAAAAAGGTTCTTAAAATTCATTAAGATTTGCTAAAAAATCGATGAAAAGTTCCAGTCATACATCATGATCGTATGGGCGAAATTTCGTAAATTATCGTACCTACTATATTATGTTACACTGTTTTGGAAATTGAGCTCTTTGAGTGAAAAGGAATTGTTAGTTACCAAGAAGTACGGCAAAAATTTCGATTTAATAATAATCATAATCTGCTATTCAAAAAGAGATATTGAATTTTTTATTTTTTTGTTGTTGCTGTTTTTACAAATTTTTAGGAACATTCTAATGAAATTTAAGTACATATTTAACTGCTGAAAAAATCTCTAAAAATGGCTAAAAACGGCAAAAATCGTTACATCTATAATTTTAGAAGAATATTGCTCAAATAAAGTTTATCAAATTTAAGATAGAACATTAAAAAATTAATGTACAAAATTAAGCTGAAAAATGTACATAAATGTCATTAAAATTTGCTATAAAATCGATGAAAACTTCAAAAAAAAGCTAAAAATTTAAAATCTCTTTATGAATGGCACATTACACGGCACATTTATAATACGTTTTTTCTAAGAAAAATAATAGTTCAGAATTTCTTTGCACTCAAAAAGCTCGAATTTCAAAACAATTTAACGTAATGTAGTACGGTAACTTACGAAAATTCGCTCATAGAATCATGCTGCATAGCTTGTTTTTTATCACTATAGCTCGTCCAATCATTCGTCAAACCGATTTGACACCGATGGGAGCCCATAAAGGTCACTAGGCTGATAAAAATAGTTTCAACTTCGATTGAAACGAGTTCGGCCCGATAAATCGCGCGTGAGCCCCAACTCGTGTTCTTTCAAATGCCGCGTCAGTCAATGTTTCGGAAGGTAGTTCTCGAATAAATAGCTTTCCGCGGTTCTTCCCCCCACGATTTTTAATTATGCCCGGTCTATAAAAGACCGTTTAAGGGGAGTCCTTGGAATTCCATTCATGACGAGAATAAATAGGTTTTGGGAAGCGGTGACGGGTCGAAATCTGGAGCTCATCTAAATGTTTGACCCAGGCGAAGAACGAGTATATCACGAATAAACGATTTAGTCGGCTCTAAACTTCCTTCTTCCTATTTTGCTAAGCGAGGCGGTGAACATTACAATTGATAAGGAACAGTATGATCATTCAGCTCGATCGCATGTACGAACTTCCGTAAATTTTGGTATTATGACTAAGTAATGTCAAATTGCTTATAGATCTTAAAAATTGCTGCCTTTCTTTTAGAATGAAAATACGCGAAATCACGGATTTCGGTAAATCTTAACTCTAAAGAGAGTTGTCTCGTCTCGTATATATATATATATATATATATATATATATATATATATAATATATATATATTTTTTAAATAAAATTGTTGACCGTGAATCGTATAGTGAATATTGAAATCGGGAAATCGGAAACTTCAGATGTTTGTTGAGGTGCGGTCGATTAAGTACACAGGCTTTTGTAACCATCGTTTCGTACATTTATTCGTACATCATCAGGGTTATGCGTGGTGCTGGAAGGTGAATAGCACAATATCTGTAAACTGGTAGGTAGTGATAAGAATCCACTGCAGTTCAGAGAGTTGTACGAAAAGTGTTAGGAAGGAACAGTTTCGATCATTCAGCATGATCGTATGAACGAACTTCCGTAAATTTTGGTATTATACTTATGTCAAATTGCCTAAAGTTCTTAAAAATTGCCGCCTTTCTTTTAGAATGAAAATAAGCGAAATAACGTAAATCTCAACTCTAAAGAGAGTTATCATCTGGTTTGATAGGTATATACAAATATGATATTATACATACATATATATGTATATACTCCATAACTATATATATATATATATACTCCATAACTATATATATATATATATATTATATATATATATATATATATATATATATATATATACAGTGGAGTAGTTTGAGGAGGGGCAGGGTGGGCAGAGCCCCTCCATAAATTACAGAGGAAGCAGAAGTTCGTGGTATGTGGATACAATCAAAATTAATAATTTTACGCTTCTAACTTCAGTACCTAACACCTTCAATAGGAGAATGTTTTTAGTAAAACCTTTTTACTAAACTGAACTAATTACTACTATTATTATACGGATCCGGTTGCCTAGCAATTTTAGACGCCCTTAGAAATAAAGAAATTCTTATTAGGTTCGTTTGTAGAAAGGCGAAATTGCGTGGATATTTTACAGCCCCTCGGAGAGGAGTAAAATCACCTAGTCAATGAAACGGAAATGTGGGTACTGCAAACTGAAATCAAGTCTTTACTCACTACCGTCTGGGGCTAGCTCATGTGCGATTTTTCCCTAGAATAACAACTGAATAATATCCGTTGTTACTGAACAATTACTGAATATCCATAGTTCAGTATCCACCAAATTCTCCTACGAACTTCCCCTACTTTTCACTGCCTACTTGATCAAGCGTGGTTGTTTCCCGTATTCTTTTATTAATTTTTGATTGTTGGTAAATCATTTATATTATACCATTTACGAATTAAATCACAGTTAAAATACTCATAAAGAAAAAAAATTGAAGTTTTCTGTGGTGATTGAATTAGTTTAATAGAAACGATTAAAACAATCTATTGTGGCATTAGGTATTTCTATTCTAACTAGCTGGTTAGAGTTTGTTTTGTTTACATTTTGTTGTTTCTCGTTCTTGGTTTCATGCCCCGTTTTTTATTCCGTGTACTTATACAATACAATTTATTGTGTGATATTGTTCAGATCAACAAGTAGTTTACAATTTATTGCGGATAAACCTGTAAGTGAGAAACTACCACATTCATAAATATATGATTTTGCAGGCAGTAAGTCTAGTATAATAGTATATAAACCTAGTGGTCCTGAGTTCATCCGTAGGTATTCGTATTTATCGCAGTTTTCAACGTTCTGATTATTAGTTAATTGGATAATATTTTTTCTAAATAGTATTAGGTATGCTTTAATAATCCATTGATAGGTTTGTGAATATGAAAGCGTACGTGATTTCAAATCATTACGAAAAACCATTGAATATCTACTTATATGAACCGTTTGACAGTTTATAGAAATGAATAGGTACTAAAACTATAAAATAAAATGTAGTCCTTGACTGTTGCCCCTCCATGATAAATGACTTAGCAACGCCACTGTATATATACGGATAAGGTTAAGGTGATGGTAAAACAACCATCACTTTCCTGATGTTACTATTGAAGACCGAGGCTTTTCTACTGAGGTCCATGTAAAACCTATCGATGCCCAAACGTATCTCCAATATGAGAGTTGCCACGCCCCCCATATAAAAGATGCAACTCCTCGATCACTCTCCATCCGCGGTCATCGCATCTGCAGCAACAGGGCCGATCTTGAACAATATCTTTCGACTTTAACGAATCGACCGAGTCAAAGAGGCTACCTAAACCTACAAAATTTACGCAGGAGAAAGATCGTTCCAACACATGTATCGTATCGGACTCCCAACCAACAACGAGATCGAAAAGGACCTTTCCTCGTCACCACATTTTCCCCTGGGATTAAACAGGTTAGCATTTTATTAAAAGAACTGCACCCAATCCTATTTAATAGGGAACTAACTCGAGAGATTTTACCTGAAGTGTTGTCTCTGTCAAACGTAAGATCACTTAACTTGGGCAATATGCTCACACACAAGGCGCACTTATCGCCAAATGAGCCATCCCATGGATAACAAAAATGCAATCATCCCCGGTGCCAGATGTGTGACATAATACATCCAGGAGTGGAAATCTCTTCTCCTAATACCGCAATAACATACAAAGCAGAGGGAACGGCACACTGTCAAAGCAGGATGTGCGTTTATGAATTACTTTGCAAGCAGTGTGACGCATTCTATATTAGAAAAGCTACCCAGTTGAACGAGAGAATTAACAATCATCGTTCTACGACTGACTGACGGGGGAGCCAGTTAGCCGTCATTCTGCAGTACATCAACTAAGTTTTAATGGCTGCTATGGAGTTCGAGTGCTCAAGGGGCTACGGGAGGACAATCCATTGCTTCTTCTGCTCGGATTTTGGTTCTGGGTGCTCTCAAGCAGCCGGACCTGAACTCTTATGGCTGATTCCTCGAGGAAAAACAACGTTTTTTTAAATTTGGAAAAATTCTTTGACCCGACTAGTGTTTCCACCATAAATTATTGTTGACTCAAAATTGAACTCCAACACAACCCCACAATCACAATACTCATCAGGTGATCAAGACTGTCCGAACACCGACAACACAAATATTTGTTCACTGAGGATGTTAAAATGTTTATCAGGTGATCATAAGCACCTGTTATATGATTTGCCAAGAAACTTTCTAAAAATCATAAGAAAACTTGTGAAACCGTACCGAAACTCGTAAACGAGTTCCACTATCTGCTTTACAAGCAGATACCATGTTACATGGATATGTCTTCGATTGGGGATTTCATAACGGTCGTCCTCGAGAGTTGTAAACAAATCCTTTAACTTTGGACGTCAGGCGACGAAATGTAGAATACAGAATTTATTTTATCATTCTTGGAGGCACAAAAAGCATACTATAAATTAAAGTTATTTCTCCAATACAGACGCAATGAGTTGTTGTTAACAGTCGACTGTAGTCAGGGATGAAAATGTTTCCTATGGAGTGGAGTAAATGATGCTATTGCTTTACGTTAAGAATATTGTAACAGGCTTATTAAAATTGTGTATAGTCCAATCAACTTAGTTTAGGAATGTAGCCAGGTACGTAAGGAGGGGGAAATTGGTAGCTTGAGATGTGAATATTTATCACATAAATCAAGCGCTTTCCAACGAGTGGCGAACGATTTTTGTGCAATGAAAACTGCGGAAGTTAAAGTCCCCTAGCAACGGCTGGGTTGTACGTGAAAAACACTGAAATTGTGACATCAATTTTGCGTGACGAAAATTTTTGGTCTTTAATCTTGATAACGCAAATTAGCGAAACGTCAATTATTTCTATATATCTGTGTTTATATTTGAACTTATTATTCGATAAATTTAAATAAATGCACTTATTGATTGTTTGATTCTACTGAACTATATGATAGATTAATTTAGAAGAGAAATTTCACAAATAAAATAGGGAAAGTAAGTAAATCTGATATTTCGGATAGGTATTTTTGATCACAGATGAGTAGGTACTGAAAGAAATAACTCAGCTTGCGTTCTTCGGAACAATCGTATCCATGGCCGAGATAATAATAATTATTTTGATACATTTTCAGTTAATCATTTGAGTTGAGGCCAGATGATCGATTAGCTCCGAGTACCCATCTACGCGCTCTTTTTAAATATAATCTCGAGGATCAAACTTTGGCGTCTTTCACCAACCCAAAACTCGTTTAAACCAAGATTGGAATAATCGAGTTTCCTTAACGGAGATCCCGGAAACTGTCCAATGAAAAATTGTACAATTTGAAACGATAGTTTGAAACCCCACCATGTGTCCGACATATCAAGACAATAAAGCAGTGAATCACAACCACGACCAATTATTACCCGTGCTGTTTTCATCTAGTTGCCTAGTTACTATCTAGTGTTTTGTTTATTAGAGCTAAACGTGAAACCTGTTATTTCTTTTTTACTTCTTTTTAAGATAATTAATATTTTTTTCTATATAATTTATAGTATATTGTTTGTTTATACTATATTGTTTATATTGATTGTTGTTATTTTACTTTTTATAATATTGATATATATATAATATATATAATATATTTTGTAGTATAATATATATAATATATATATAAATAATTATATAATATATATTGTTATATAATATATAATATTGTTATATAATATATATATAATATAATTTATATATATATATATATATAATATATATATAATATATAATATATATTATATAATATATAATATATATAATATATAATATATATATATATATTATATAACATATAATATATATATATATATATATATTATATAACATATAATATATATATATATATATATATATATATATATTATATAACATATATATATATATATTATATAATTATATATAATATATATAATTATATATATATTTATATAATATATATATTTATAATATATATATATTTGTTAATATATATATTTATAATATATATATATTTTTAATATATATATTATATATAATATTTATAATATATTGATTGTTGTTATTTTACTTTTTATAATATTTGTTGATTTCAATCGAGTTGACCTACCCATTCGTGTTCTTGGCTGGCGCTCAGTTTCAAGGTAAGTTGAGAAATACCATATTATACCCTGTAGAATATCTTTCTGAAGTAGAGGCACGTTTTTACACTGTTGTTCATCATCAAACTTGGTAACAACAAACTCAATAAACTCAATCAAACTTGAATAACAATTAACTTCAACTGTGAATCAAACTGTAGAGGTATCAGCTGTTGGTGCGCGGCCATATTGCTCGATATCATTGTTATCACTAATCTGAGATTGGCAAGTGTAACTGGCCGGGGCTTGGGAGATTAACCTCAAGCCACCTCGTTAGGAGTTTAAACTCGTAAAGTGGTCTGGTGAAAGACGATTAGCTGGAATCTCCGTTATTTGTTAATCTTTTCTAACTTAATCTCATTTATGTTGTTGGTGAAAGTGGCCCTAATTAGATTACCCTGGAATTGAACCAGCCTTGATTAATGAAGTCCAATACTTTAAGAAGTTCTTTTTTAGATTTAATTACAAATACATATTGCACATTGATCCTTTTGCAGGTAATTGAGGAAGATGTATAGGGCTTAAACAGTATCAATCGCTCCAATAGCCGAAAAAGAGTATTTTCTAGAGTGGGTGATTCGTTATTGGTCATGTTTTGTACAGTATAGTTAAGTAAGTTAGGTAATGTTATGTTTATACCGTTGATACGTGTGCTCTTTAGGTTTACTCTAGCGTTCACCGTTTCTTAGATTGAGTGACTTATTGGAGCCTACGTCACCCTCTTCTCCTGGAGCCCCTAATAACGTTAATCTGAGCAGCCGAGCCCAGACTTGCGATCACTTTTTAGCGCTGCTAATGAACCGTATCAGTTTACCAGATAGGCCGTAGGTAGGTACGTATCTCCAGCACCTACCAATCTGCGAAGGAACTCTGATACCGAGGAAAAGATGGCGTAACAGCGTAATAGTCCTCGTCCCCTATTAAACCTGACTCACCGGAGATACGAGGCTAATGATTGTTTTGTAACTTCTTCCGTAGCAGTCTCGGAAATTATTATCTTCAAATGTAATAGAGTTATTCAACTTTTCATCGCATTTTGGGTGTTGTAGATCATTCAACTGATCGATTCTCATTTATACGATTACTGGGTCGGTAGTCCCACTGCATCAGGCACACTTTCACCAACCGAATTTAAAGTCTGAGAAGTTGGGAAGTGAATAATGTGTGAATATCAAAATAAACAAAAATTAATAAAATAAAAAATGATCAGCTGTTAATTCCGGAGTCCATTAAGGGGATCCGGAAGGTCAAATGTGAACGCCCCTTGACCCTGCCAGGGAGGCTTCGCCCCCCTGGACCCCCTGGGGCCTGTTTCATTAAGCAACAAGTTACAAGTTACAAGCTTATTTTATGTACAAGCTGTGAAAAATTAGTGTGCAAGAGTTTCATAAAGGTGCAAGTGTAGACTAAATTAACAAGTGTACCGGCGAATTTGGACAAGTTACAAGTGTTTCCCCATCTTTTTGTACAAGTCACTGTTCTCCAGTTGTAAAAAATGGCCGATTTTGAACCTACATCCGTTCTCCTGTAAACTTGTTATTTTCTAGTATTGACAGTGTTGTGAGTTGACGATTTTTTCGGTATTTGAAATGTTTATTAGAATGTGGAAATCATCTTCTGATGAAGAATACAGTCAACAAAGAAGAATTCACCGTAGAAGACGCCAAACAGTTTTTCGGCCACGGATGAACTCTTATTTCGTGAGTATTTTTGAGTTTAATGAGCGATTTAGGATGCCTTCCGAGACCCTAGAAAGACTTTTACAAATGATTGGAGTAAGTTTAGAAAGTGGATCTGACCGAAACCATGTTCTCTGGCCGAAAGCAAATATTTCTCCCCATTTTTTCACCTTGTCAGCCTTGGTTAAACTGTCCTAAAAGGCACCAAACAGCACGGACTTTTCATCCCTTATCGCCCGTAGTACCTCGAGCTTCGCCTCTTTTTTTGAATTCATTATTCTTAAAGCTAAAGGAAAGCAAAATAGGAACTCAAAATCAATCAAAATCTAACAACTTGCGTAGGTACACGAATGTGCGAATACGAGAATAAACAATTGAGCGAGTGAGCTGTTCATTTATTTTCGTTTGTCCCCACACGCCATCTTTCTTTTCTGCTACACTTGTAAACTTATCTTCTACAAGTGTAACTTTTCTACACTTGCACTCTTCGTTTTGGTGAAACACGTGTTCTAGTTTACCGTGCATTACAATTACCTGTACTTGTTGACTTGTACACTTGTAACTTATTGTTTTAGGAAATAGCCCCTGGTTGCTCCCCACTTTGAGCCTTCAGCTAAAATGCTAAAACATGGAACATGCTTTCTTCCCGGTAATTCGTAAATATAAATAAATTTAAAACTACGGCAAATGTTTTACTAATCGAAATTAGAATATAGTACCTAAGTAGGTAATTTTCTGTTATGGTGCGCGTCTACAATAAGTATAATCAAGATTAAATTCTCAACAAAGTTACAACAAAACAAGCGGCATTGGACATGAATAGAAGAACAAGTACGAAAGAAATGCGTGATAAATCGAGTTTTCCAACGAGTGGAGAACGATTTTTGTCCGGTGAAAACTAAAGAAGTTTCATTTCCCCAGCAACGGCTTGGTTTTACGTGAAAATCAGAAGAAAACATTTCTTTACACATCGCCGTCTCCCAACCGCGTCTCCCAAAAAACGTGGCATTTTTCGCCAGTTAGCTCAAGACTAATGCATGCTCCATGCTAAAATATACAGGTTATAAGCTCGACGTGTGCAGCTTAACAATTGATATGCATATGATTGATAATTCATATGAATTATCAACCTGATTTGCTAAAATGTATTAGCAAAAACTAAATATATTTTCTTAAAGTGAAGTCATTTTTCTTCTGTATGATTGTTTTAAATACATTTTGTGTACCGATTATTGCAACCGTTAGGTACTCTTTTATTCATCCCTATTATGTTAATGGAAGTAAAGTACACGTATCACACACGTTAAGAAGACTGAAGAATAACCGACAACTTAATAATTAGGTACTATCCACCATTTTAGTGACACATCGCCGTCTCCCAACTGCGTCTCCCAAAAAACGTGACACTTTTCGCCAGTTAGCTCAAGGTTAAAGCATGTTCCATGCTAAAATATACAGTTATAAGCTCAATGTGTGTAGCAGCAATAATTGATATGCATATGATTGATAGTTGACACGACTCTTTGACACGTGACACTTTTCGTCAGTTAGCTTAAGGCTAAAGTATGTTCCATGCTAGAATAAGGTTCTGAGCAGGAACGGATTAAAGGGGGGGGGGGTCCCCCCCCCCCCCCCCCGAGAGGCAGAAGAAAAAATTCTTGCGAGGGAACGTCAGAATAGAATCACGCCGTCGAGCTTGTATGTTGATAAAAATACGAAACTGGGAAGATAGGTACCGGTTTTACTGATCTGTCACGGCCAATTTACTAATTTGTTCGTTTGAATTTTAGTAGGCCTACAAACTGTGTAGGTGCCACGGGGTATCAATCGGATATTTACGTGGGTAGCGTCAAAATTTTCGTTGGTAAACTCTGAGATTTCCAGAAGTGATTGAGGGAAAAATCATCAAAGCAGGTTGGCAACGGTAGTCCGTGTCGTGCTGTCGTCCATCGTCGCCCTTTTGTGAGTAGAAGAGCAGTAGAAAAAAAACTTCATGTCAAATGCGAACTAAAGTTTTTTTAGCGTTTGAGTTTAGCTCCGTCAAGAAAAGAGCATGGAAGATAAAATCTTTCTTCTTTAAAAAACATTAGGCAGCAGGCAAAGAATACAATTTCAAATAATAGGGATAAGTTTGTGTTCATCAGTTTATTTAACAAGTTACGGTAGGAACCTACTGTATTTGTCTCTCGTTTACCGCTTTTGGTAACGGTAACAATACATAATCAATAGCCATAATACATAATCAATCTACCTACTGTTTCGACGAAGAAAGAAACGAATCGTATTTTCTGAACTGATTGCAACCAATGTTTTTCGATTGAGGTGAATTATTCACTGTTTCACATTTACCAGTAATAGACAAAAAATGCTCAACAAGGTAATATTTTATTTGTTTTTTCATCTTTAATCAAAAATGTACTTTGTTCATTTAATTTCTTCATGAGTGTTTATTAAATGGTTGTTTACTTCTAAAGTAAATTGAAAAAATAAAGAGTGTATTATTATTTATTCCTGTGTTTAAAATATAAATTTATAATTTATAAATAATATTACATCACGAGGACTGACGTTTTCCAGCGTTTTATGTTTCATTCCTTGCCTTTTTCGATATAAATTTGTCAAAAAAATTACTTATCTATAATCATTTCATTTTTTATTTTTTGTCTTGAATGTTTGGAAACCAAGCTAAAATTTGTGCAAATAAAAATTATGTTTTTCATGTTGATTTTTACATGCCTGATATAAAGTGTTGGTCTGTAACCTCTAAAACTACTAGTTTTTCAAGGTCTTTTTTCAAAAAATTTCTCGGGGGGGGGGGGGGGGGGGGGATACTCCCGGTAGAGGACCGCCCCCACCCACGAAATTCTATTAATCCGTCACTGGTTCTGAGGTATATCCAAACGGGTGGTACATATTAACGTACTTTGGAGTATTTTAGCGAACCGTGTAAAAGTAAACATGAGCCGATCATACGAGTGCAGTAATCTGGCAGATGCGTTCACGCAATTTAAATTTAGATCGTCAACGTTCCAAGGGCCTGACAGAACAGCTCAATCACCCGCCCCAATCCAGACAGTCCGAATTAAAACGCTCCCTAAATACCCAACAATGCGAGTCAGCTGGGTATTTCAAGCACATTTCGGGGGGCGGGTTGCCGAGGTTGCCGATTCCATTCCTGTCTATTTGCGGACGTCGTCCCTTTTCGTCTGTTCTCCGTTTCAACCCCCACACAGTCGTTTTGGATGCCCGCGCCAATTTCCCCCTTCATCGGGGTCGTCGACGGTTTTTCTGATCGAGGGGTTTGGCTCGCCGAAGCGACACAGGCGAGTTACGGCTTTCCTATCCGAGGACTCGCCGCGAAGCTCCTTGAGAAGTGGGATATTTAAGCGTTGGATGATTAGGATAAAGTATCAACTCTACACGCTGATAAATTGTGACATGGATATGTCTTATGCACCGTAACTGACACACTTTCCAGGGTAAAAAGGACAAAGTATAGCTCATTCAGCTGAACAGGAAGGAGTTTATTATTTCATTCGTAACTAGATATTTATTTATTTATCAAACGGGCGAACACAATTACATAAGGAAAATACACAATCAGTTACTCTTATGCAATATAAAAATTACAAAATGAATATTAGATTGGTCTTAATAAAAAAGGAAATAAAGTTATAATAATACCAAGGTGAACTCATAATACATAATTAATCGCAAATACACCGTTTTATGGTAGATATTGGTGTGGTGAAAATGTCAATATTGGGATTCTGGAGGAGAAAATTCACATTGCTTAATAGCCTGGAGAGTGGTCGATGATACAAGTAATTTGTGCGCGAAAAGTCGATGGAGAAAAGTGCAGTACCTCTAGTACGGACCTGTGGAGCTGCCAAGTTAATTTTGGAGAGAAGGCATGGGCAGTCTAGCTGACCACGTAACAATTTGCACAGAAAAGACATGTCACTCCTCGATCGACGCACACGGAGTGGAACCAGGTTACATGGTTACATCACTCCAGTAAGGAAGGATAGTCGAAGTCAGTGGAGGGGATACCAATCTTATAACCTATGTACCTCAGGAACACTCGCTGAACTCGTTCGAGCTGATCAATATGCACCTGGTAGTATGGAGACCATACCACTGTAGCGTACTCGAGGATAGGCGAAACCAGTTGCTTGTATATTAAAACAATCGCTGGAATACTGGAGAATTCTTTTGTGTTCCTTTTAAGGCTTTGTTGGTGATGTTATCAATGTGGTCAATAAAAGTCATTTGTGTGTCGAATCGAACTCGCAAGTCGAGAATCTGATGCACCCGCTGGAGAGGAAGGCCATTTATATGGTAATCATGGGCTATTGGAGAGCAAATGCTGTGGGGTGTGGCTACAGAGCACTGATTCTCGTTTAAAATCATATTATTAACAATACACCAATGGCCAAGAGCATCCAAACAACCCTGCAACCGTTCGCTGTCGTTCACAGAAGTAACCTCACTAAAGATTTTGCAATCATTCGCAAATAGCAAGCATTTCACTTTGGAGAAGAGCCTTGTAATACCATTTATCACCAGAAGGAACAAAAGAGGCCCAATATGGGATCCCTGAGGAACACCTGAGGAGACATGAAAGGATCTGGAAGTAGCATTCTTGATCCTCATCACAAGGACTGTTGCGAAGGTAGCTCTTCATCCAGTTCAGTAAGGTGCCAAAAACGAAAATGAGAACTGATATGATTTGTCGATGAGATAGCTTATCAAAGGCTTTGGCGTAGTCTGTTAAACAACATCAACTTGTCGACCCTCACGAAATGCACTCCGTAGGTACTCTTGAAATTCAAGGAGGATATCCCAGAGAGGTCTCCTTTAAATTTCTACTTTTTAGGTAAACAGGACGGAATTTAGCTTACTCAGCTGATCTGAATGGAGCCCGTCATTTCATTCGTCTTTGGTGTTCCAGAAAGATTCCCTGTTAAATTTCAACTTTCTAGGGTGAAAAGGCAAATTTCTCTTACTAATTTTTCTTAATATACTGGGCTATTGGTGATATTCTCGAGACTTCGACACTACCGCATACTTACATCGAGGCAAGGCTAATTTTTGAAGTTATTTCAATTTTTGTCATGGTAACGAGTAAATTATACGAAAAAGCGCCATTAGGAGTCACCACCTACATACGTACTTTCTTGAGGTTCAGTATTTACCTAGCTCATAGCATGTTTCTATTATGCCAGGTAATTAATTTTATGCGAATTACATCTAGCTGTAATCCGGCAATAACCTGAAACGTTGTGAATGCAACATTAGTTTGTGCGGTCGAGATCCCAATAAAGTTTGTGTTTGGGAACTAGGAAACTCATCAACAAGAAACTCATCGAAAAAAATCGTAGAACCCCATTTTTGATCAGTTTCCCACGTGAGGTGGAAACTCGTCAAATCTTCATGAACGAGCGACTCATCGAAAAATGAAATCCAATAAATTTATCCGTATAATTGTTATGAGTCAGTATAAATTTTTTTCGACTAGAATCCAGTACTGTCAAGACATTCCTCAAAAAGTACCTTGAAGAAAACTCATCAAAAATGAGCTGACGGGAAACTCGACGAAAATGTTGGTAGTAGTAGACGGATATTGGTCTACTATGGGTCAACTACCTGCCAGTTTTACAGCTCAACGCCAACCTAACCTTCCAAATAATAGCCCAGACGTACTTACCCTTCTTTATGATGACGAAAGGCTCCAATTATCTAGTCTCTCTAATTTCATAAAAATTGTTCGATATCTTCACAAATATTAATTGCTCACCATGCTTGTGTAGGCTTCTCCTTTGTGATAGAACGACAGATATTCGCTACCACATGAATGTTGAGTGATTTTAATGAAAACACCAAGTCAAACATATGATAGAAAATATCTACGTTTTATTTATTTTTCCTAATCTGATGCTATATACATAAGGAACCAGGGACTTATTAACTAAAGTAGTTCCACTTGGTATACTCGAATGAAAGAGCATATAGCCCTACAGACAGGGCATAAATCCGCTGTCAATGCTGTATGCAGGTTTTACAGAAACTAAGATGGCATTTTCCTCCATATACTCTTGTTTTTGGAGGGGAACATTCATATTTTTTACTATCATACTTGAAATAATCACTTAAGTATGAATGTACTCAACTACTAACAACTCTAGTATCTTAATGATTTCTTACAGAGGTCACCATTAGCCTGAACGTGATGCGATTTATAGGAGAGTGTCTAGAGCCTACCTCACATAAGCCCTGACAATTTCGTCAAAATCGGAAGGCCATTATATTAGCAGCAAGGATTTGGGTACCCTTCGTCAGACTAATAGACTTCGAAAGACACGATACCAAATTCGTTTATTAAGCTCTGAAACGCAAAAAGCAAGTTGAAATTTTTGTTTTGGAGGACAATTAATTTTGTCTTCAAATGAGATCACTGCCGCAACCGCAATTGAAAAACCCATTAACCCATTAAAAAAGTTAGCTTTTATGTTGAGCTAGATCGGACATGGAAGATATAATCCTACCTAATAATAGATATTAATAAAATAAGCTGGAGGAGCAGCGTTCAATACCAAACGATTTAGGCAATATTCGTAGAAATGTTTTTATTACAGTAGACCAACTGTACAGAACAAAGTGATACCTAACTTACTCGTTACTTTTGAATTATGATATTTCTGGAACAGCTTCGGTCCGCGAATCGATGACCCAAACGTATTTGTTATTTGTGAACTAGAGGTCGGGCTATTTCCCCTTAAATGATGCAAGCTGAGATTTACTTTACTAATGCTGTACAAAAGCTGATTACCTATTCTAAGAAAATCACCAACCAAAGTACCATTCACAGTTGAGTTTACCTGGCCTGGGGTCTGAAGGCCTCCAAATCCGGTTACTTCCTTCACTTATAACGGTTGGGTCTGGCACACGGTGAAGCCTTCCGAAGGTTTGGTTTGATGACTTTCCTTTCGATGAGTTTCCCCTTAGGAGCGTTTGACCAGTTTCCACAGGGGACAGGAAAGTCATCAAAAATAATCGTCAACTACTTTTCATCTTCCAAATTAATATCCGATTTCTATTTGAATTTCTTTTTGACGACTTTCCCTTCCATTCAGTTTTGACCAGTGTCCCACCCAAAGGAGAATCTCCTCAAAAAGCCTCAACCTCACGTTTTTGATGAGTTTCCGTTTGATGAGTTTGTAGGGACCCTTGGGAAGTTGACAAATAAGTGTTAGAAGTTCCAGACTTCAGCCGCAAAAATACTGTGTATTATTCAATTTTCAGAACCGTTCTTTGAATCAATTAAGAAACTCAAAATCATTAGAGTCCTTTGAAAGTGAAAGGACGTGCCATGAGTGCTCTGCCAGAAGGGAATATTAGGTAGGTATTTGGAAAGGTAATTACCTAGAGAGGTAGGTATACACTACCTACTTTCCGTATATTATTACTTGTCATTCATCATGTACTTCCATAGACAAAAATTGAAGTAGATACTACTACTTAATCAACTTTCATTGTCCCAAGAATTTTCTCAACTGCGAAACTCGCGTAGTAACTGCATTGACAATGCCCGTCTTTCAACGCCCGTCCTTATGAAGTCTAACCTGCAGAAGAATGAATTTCAAGGTTTTTTCCTTACAGCTGGTTTATAATTCATGTTGCACATTTCCTTATTCGATATTCGACAAACTTGTTGATAAGCAGTTGAAATTCGTTGGCAGAGCAACAATCTACCTACTTAGTTTACTTTTAAATTTTGGTAGGCTGTACGTACCAACGTAGTTTCGTTTGTTGGTGTAGGAACAACCTGCCTTGTTTACATCGACGAACTTCCATATCCATCCTTTCATTCATTCAATAAAAAAAGTAAAGCTGCCTCAGTTATAGTAATAAGAACATGTCTAAAGCGCTGATGAAACTGCCAGGGCAATGGCTTTGTAGGTAACTACTTCGCAGTACAGAGATCTAAGGAATTTTAAATTCTTTTTTCTCCATTATTTTTCTGGTGATTTATTCTTAGTCTTAACAAATGAAGTTCTTTAGTTTTCGGACACTGGTTTCCGTAACACACACAAAACAACTGATACTACACAATTACACACACAAAACAACTGATACCACACAAAACCACTGATACCACACAAAACAACTGATACCACCTTCTCCGAACCTCCACTAGAGCGAACTGGCGTCGTTTCAAAAGAGTTGAAAAGAGTGTAACCACGAGTTTTTGTTCTTCCCGTAAGATTTTCTCCCGTTGACGCGTAGAGCAGCGTCTAGAGCAAGCAGCTGGAGATGCTAGCTCTTCACGTGATTTTTACGCGTATTTCTACACGTATACGTGAAAAACCAAACGCTAACGTCACGTTAACGTCTCTATAAGTGTTTCAGAAGCTGTTTCGTATTCTTTTCGTACAACCTATTCTTATTTAAATAATTAATTGCTTTATAATTATTCATAAATACATCAATTATAAATACATTTATTGCTTAGGTAAGTACCTTAAATGGCTGAATTTTGTAGCGGAGCACTTCACTATAACCTCTCGACTTGTTGACCAACCTACGTGTTGTTGGCAACCACACTGTAGTTATCTTTTCTGGTAACTGCGTAACTATGGTTACCTTGGTTACACTGTGGTTACCGGCAACTGTGGTTACCTTTGCGTCAGGCTATGATGACTACCCGTAGGCCGAGATTCCAACGAAAGCATGTTTCCCGCTTATGTGTAGGTAGGCCTTTTTCCCGTACACGCGTAGTTCTACACGTTGACGTGAAGATTCGCGCATGCGCAGTTGGTATTTCAGTCTTTTTGCGTACACGGGTAGAAAATTACGGGAAGAACAAAAACTCTCTAATAGTTAATCGCGCTGGCAGCCATGATTACTGCGAACATTTAGTTGAATTGAAGCTTCAAAAAGTTGGGTAAAAAAAATTATTCTCTAACAGGAAATTTCGATCAAAAATGGGCTTTAAAATCGACCCCTGAAGTTTTTACCATTAGGTTTGGGACACCCTGTATACAGGGTTTAATAATTATAGAGCAGTGATCTCCGAAACAGAAATGAAAATCCTTTGAGTAATAATTTGCGGCGTTTTTCTCCCAGTACCTGAGGGTTGATCGATATTACCGTTCCAGTCACAGGATTCTGCTCCCAGAGCTCTTAAGAACCGGTGAATCCCCTCTCCCGGTGGCTGTCGCCATTTAAACCAAAGCCGTTTTTGTCGCGAGAACTATCTCCAGTTCCGCCGACCCTCACAATTTCACGTGTTTACTACATTTTTTATTTCCACTTTATACGTAGGCGTACATAACAAAAATAAAAATAAAATACCGAACAAAAAGGTTGCGATGCTTCGGACGTTGAATGATGTCCCGTGGAAGCGCCTGTTCCTCCGGGATTTCGAGTCATAATTGCTTACAACCTTATAAACGATAAGCATTTTAATGGCCGCCCCGGATGCCAACCTTGTGGGAGAGGTCTCGAGTAAAAAAGTACGAAACGGTGCGCTTGCATTCCTTCCTCCAATTAAAGTGAGAGATGCCGGGGAACTGAGTGGGTGGGAGGGGGGGGGGGGTAAGGGCCGCATTCCCTTCTGATTCGACCCCCTTTGCGGCCTCCGGCAAGGGGAAAAATATAGAATTATTATTTCCGAGGCGGGCGGGAGTGCACATGGGAATGGTCTTTTTAGCCCTATTGTCGCCCTGGGTTTATAGTAGTCCTACCTACGCGAATGTGGAGTCAACAAAGTCGGAATTTTACGGGCTATAAATTCGTTTGAGCGTTTTGGAGCGAGGAAATAGAAATTTCGCTCGGCGACTCCGAGCAGCGGAATTGGTGCAAATTGTTGTTCATGATAAAGAAGTGAAATGACGTGATGCCTCCAAATGCTGAACTCGCATCATTTGACGTGGTTGGTTTGTTCACCAATATCAATATATCAAGCTGCAATGATGTGGTTTGCAGACTGATTCATGCCTCTAAACTTCCTATTTTCGAAAAAAGATGAATTGTTTAATTTGATGTCTGTCTGTATGGATCAAAATTACATTTTATTTGAGGGGCATGTTATACACAGCCAGGGGTCGCTATGGGTTCTCCGTTATCCCTTCTGCTTGCAGACGTATACATGGATTATCTTGAGCAACAAATATTTACAACTTGTAACACAAATAATCTTCTCTATTGGTATAGATATGTCGATGATATCCTCATTCAATGGAAGGGCATAGAGAGACAACTAAATTCTTTTCACGAAAAAATCAACCCCTTTATCAAATCACCCTCGAATTCGGCAGGAATAAACTAAATTTTCTTGATCTGTCCATCTCTTTGGTAAACGAGAAGCATGATTTTTCAATTTATAGAAAAGATACATATAGCGATATAACGATCCATAGTACTTCAAATCACCCTTTAGTCCATAAGCATGCAGCTTTCCATAGTATGATCAACCGAGCACTATCTATTTCAATGAGTGAACGAAATTTATCAAAAGAAAAATCCATTATCAAAAGCATAGTAGCTAGTATGTCTACAGAGTAGATCTCGTTGATACCTTATGGGATAAGGTTCTTAGAAAAAAGCGTAGAGATGAGGTTTCCATTGTGGTTAGGGAAGATGTAACTTTAGAAGAAAAACAATGGATGGAAGTATACCTTATTATGGGAAATTTTCTGATAAAATCGGCAAATTCTATCATCGAGGGGTTGCAAAGTGGGTTTTAAAACTAGAAATAGTCTTAGAGCATTACTAGATTCCGTTAAAGACAAAATCAATGTTCAAGATAAAAGTGAGGTTTATAAACTAAAATGTTCTTGCTGCTACGAATATTGCGGTAAACTGGTAGGAAATTCAGGGAAAGAATATACGAGCATCAGGAGGATTTCAGGGAAAATAAGGGTAGGTCTACATTTGCAAAACATCTTAAGGAATCCAATCATACTTATAATTTTGATTTGACAGATGGACAGTTTGTAGAATTTCTTCATTTTTTATAAAGCTTGTTATAATCTGAACTGTCCGAATAAAGAAACGTTATTTCTTCATTTTTGTCCAAATGTTGAATGTACTTTTGTCCAATACATTTCACCTTTGATAAGTCCATTTCTAAAAGCTTGGATTTAACACTTCAAACTGTTGAAACCATTAATTCTTCCTCTCCTTTCACTTCATCTGATTAGCTATAATCCCCCTTCACTTTGCTTGCTCACTAACTTCCGTTTTGAAATGGGTTTCCACAACTTCGTCGCGAGCGATTTAGTTCGTATCAGCATGCGGTAGTATGAGCGCATTTTCGTAAATTATCCTATAATAATTATTCGTGCTGAGTTCACCATTCCATTTTCAGATATTTCTATTACAGGACATCAACATGACTGCTTCGATAAAATAAACTTTAGGATACTTACAGTGAAGCAGGATTAATCTCATTGATACTCATCTTGGTTGATATGTCCTTTGGAAACATGTGATAAATAGCAATAGCTCCTTCTCTATTATTGAATACGGTGCAGCTGGAGATATTCCTGAGGTTTATTTAAAATTCAGGATATCCTCTGCGTGTAGCAGGTTAATCGCCTCTCTCCTTTGAAGGAGGAAACACTGCATTTCCATCACCTCGCATTGTCACAAACATCACACATTTGATGTTTAGCAGGCAGGATATGTATACTTGTGACGAACTGTCTTATACAGTAGGTAATGGGCTTTTAAAAATGGCACTTAGCCGAGGGTGATTGCGCAGAGTGAATTCTTGAACAACCAGTCTTGTTGTCAGGACAACAGGTGATATCTGGATGGTCACATATCAGTGCATGTTCATCAACTTAAAGGTTTGATTTATTGACTACGTAGGAAGATAGAAATGAAGAGAAGGCGCGGAAAAGTCTTCTTCTCCCCATTCATTTATTTTGTATTCATTTATTTATCGGGCAAAGCCCAGTTACATGATTAATGATATAAGTCACGATGCTTTTCAGCACAATAAGAACATGAAAAAAAGTCTGCCAAGTTGGTGGTGGCACATAGCTTCCTTGTTTCCCTATCGAGAATGTGTAGCTCATTTAAAAGTTTTAAATGACCTTGAAAAATTTCATAGCGGAAAAGAGTAAGTCAAGAAGCAGCGTGACATGTCATAACTGGTCAATTACGAAACGAAAGATTGATACTCAATGTAATTTACGTTTGTACAAGCACAGAATGAACTGATTAGTTGAAAAAATTCAATAGGTATGGGACCATCTACAACCTAACCCGCGCATTTCACTGACAATTACATCAATATCGGATGAAAACTGTGAAAATTAAGGTCATTACAAGTATTTGGCGCATGCGCAGTAGCTATTGATGATACAATCATGTTGAAATTGATATGGGATGATAAAATCGTCATCCCCCAACTATCATCCAAATTTGAGCGAGATCGGACGACTAGGGCGTGAAAAAATGGAGCATAATGGAATTTACGTTTGTGCATGCGCAGAGTATTGATTTGACAACAATGAAACTGACAGGGGACCGTCTACCCCCTAGCCCGCACATTCTCTGAAAATTTCATCCAGATCGGATGAAAACTGTGGAAAATAAGCTTGTTACAAGGATTTCATATTGGCGCATGCGCATTGTTATTGATGATGCAATAATGTTTTAATTGATATGAGATGATCAAATTTTCATCCCCCAGCTGTCATCCAAATTTGAGCGAGATCGGACGACTAGGGTGTGAGAAAATGATGCTTGGTAGAATTTACGTTTGCGCATGCGCAGAGAGAGAACGATTGAGTCAAGAACGATGAAACGGATAGGGGACTGTCTACCCCTTAGCCCACTCATCCTCTGAACATGTCATCCTACTCGGATGAAAACTGTGGAAAATAAGCTTGTTACAAGGATTTGCGAATTACGAATTACGAAATCGTTTTATTTGTCAAAAGTATACAGTCATTTGATCACAGCCCCATGACCCGAGGGTCGCGCGGGGCATTTTTGGTGGGTGTGTGTACAAATATATCATTATAATTTCAAAATAAGTCACAATCACTTCCTGAATTGAAAAAATTAATAAACATATATAATTCATGGATTCTCACTTCTAAACACATTTGTAGATAGTCTTTTACAATTCTTAATTCATTATAATATAATCATAGTGTGTTCCCTGATACCTAATTCACAAATCTAGCCGAAACAGGCGCGCGTTGTCTTTCGTATGTTTATCACTTTTGTTTTGTTTCATAACGCATTACCTATATGTTTTTATATTCCATATAATTTACTACCTATTGATTTTCCTCTCTCCTACTTATTTCCTTCTATTTTTGATTTCAATTGCTATGTCAGCTTTGGCAAGGGCAGCATGGTCTGCCTGCTATGATATTTGTGCACGGAAGATTCTTGTGCAAAAGGTTCTCCTTCAACTTCTTCTTTGTCTGCTTCCTAGTGTCGTTGGCTACGTACACGTAGGGAATCAGATAATTTCCGATGGCTGGAAACATGAACGACGCTTGTTTTCGGGTATGGTTGTAATGGTTGCGGACACACACACACACGCACAGACAGACTTACACGGAACCAAAGTAGATCAGAATATTCTAAAACGTAAAAAGTGGAAATTTTGATTTTGGAGACCGAAAATGTTTTTTCCCCCGAAAGTGAAAACAATGCTTCCGCTACCTTTAGGTAGACTCGGAGGCAAAACTACAAAATAAATAAATCTTTCATTACAACTATGTTCATAGTCAAATTAATCAATGGGAGTGCGCACTGCACGAACAAAAGCACTAAAATTTGTGTTAAATATGCCTATCTATCTAGAGACAGTAGGCATCCGTGTCATTTTAATTATTTCGTCCCTATGTTCCACATTCTCGATCGTGCAAATTAAATTGGTATAACAAAAATATTTACTAGACTTTTTGGAGGGTTTTAAATTGAAAAAGGTCCCATGCAGCAAGAGGCAATATAGCCGAATTTTCGGGGAATCGCTTTAACACGTTTTAGCTATTAAGACCGGTAGAAATTTGGAAACGTTAATGAGCTAGTTCTTATAGATAATTTTGCATTGATTCAGAGAACCACATTATCATTTTTCTGTGTTCCAGATGGTATTATACACTAGCCAGATAAACCTAAATTCTCTCCCGAAGCCGACATTGGAATCCCATCAGTTTTCCAATAATTCGGGACAACAGTAAGACTTCGGATATGGACTGTACGTCCGAAAAAACTTTAGGGTCTCTCAATTTTCATCTCAATATTCCGAAGGATTGAGATTTTTGCCGTTTTTCCTTAATTACAGAACATTTTGCGGCGTTATACGATTTCATGATTTAACCGGCTCTTACCTCCATGTAGGTGCCTTACTTATGTGTAGTTCAGGGGTCGTTACTATTCATTGAACAACATTCTTTCCCTCATTTAGCATTAGCTACTTTCGGATGGACAGAGTAATTGGAAGAGATGTAGTATACGTTCTCAGGAGTGTTTTCAATTAAGATGGAGATCGCACGCGATATTTTACCGTTCAATTTTGGATTCCCCACGGAAATTCTCCAGTTGACAGGTAAATAGGCACCAGATGGTCTCCAGCAGGAAATGAGCTGCCCAATATTGACACTCATCCCGCGAATCAATAGCCCGGAGGCGGTCAGTTACGCGACCGTTCTATGCTCGAACGAGTTCAAATCATCTCATAATTGAACAGAAGAAGAATTTTCTATGAGAAGAAGACAATAAATCAAGCGAGACCACTTAAAATTGCAGGATACAGTGGCCAATGTTCCAGAACTAGGTCTTAACAATCCAGGTTTCCAGGGGATTCTGAAGAGAGAGATTTCTTTAATGTTGGTGAGAATCCCAAATAGATGTCCACGTTGGTGTTATACACCTCTTATAACTTAAATTTTCGTCTCTGTTCAGTATAACTTAAGTAATGTTTTCTCAGTATACCTCAAAGTTTTTCTCAGTTTTCTCAGTATAACCAAAGATGTTCTTTAAGTAGAAAGCTACCGACTAAAGCTCTATGACGAGGAACGATATGAAATAAGCGTCTAAATACAGTTTTCCATGCCTTGAAGATGAAATTTAAATATCTCGAAACGTCGGCTTAGAATATAGAATTTTCATTGACCAACCCTCGAGAATCCCGAAAAATTTTACATTTAACTCAGTGGTCGAGAAAACCGAGCTTGGTTTTCATAAATTTTTGTGCAAACCCTATTTTTGTCACGTAATGTACCTACCCTGTAGATATCTAGATTTCAGGGGGCCAAAACTGATCCCATGTTCGCAAAACTCCACTCAACCATCATGAAATGTATACATTCATCATGTCAGAAAAATGGTGTCAGAATTCCAAAGTGGATTTGGGAATGTGAAAATAGGGAATATGACTAGGGTTCCCTGAAAACAGAATGATTCAGATTTATAAAACAGCAGGAATTAGGTTATGAATCGGTGTATTATAAGTACCGTGATGTTTTTATGTAAAATATTTCAATGCATATAGGTACAGGGTGTGCAAAAAAAAGGGTGACAGTACAAAAAAAAAAGTTCCAGTCATGCAGCATGATCGTATGAGCGAATTTTCATAAACTATCTATCGTACTATAGTATGTTAAATTGCATTGAAATTGGATCAATTTTAGTTGACAGAAATGGTTAAAAACGAATTTTATGGCAAAAAACTTATTCGAAATAAAATTTCACTGATTCAAAAGGGATTTTTGATTTTTAAATTTTTTTGCAGTTTAAGTACGTTTTTTAGCAAATTTTAATGACATTTAAGTACGTTTTTCATCATAATTTTGAGCAACAATTTTTAATGGCCTAGTTAATCGTTGAAAATTTAGTTTTGACTAAAACTCTACAAAAAAAATAAAAATTTTACGATTTTTGGCCGTTTTTAGCCATTTTTAGTGATTTTTTGGGTACATTTTTCGAAATTTGACCAATTTAATGTGCTCAAAAATTGTTGTCCAACGAACTCATCCTTTCTTTTGAAATGCTTGATTTTTTGGCGAAAGAACGAAGTTTTTATCTCAATTCTATCGAGAGTTATCGTCTGGAATGACACATACATATATATATATACCTATATATATATACACATATAAAAAAGCGTTAAAATCCAGGAATCATTTCAGAATGCCTCAAAACAGATTTCGATGAAGAAAATTTTTGAAAATTTTTATTTTAATATTTTTGGAGCCATTGCAATAGCTTCATTTTCTAAGAAAATTCGCTAAAACGGAGTAAAATGCCGCCATTCGCATATCTTTCTTCTTTATATATAATTCCGAACGGTCTTCGAAATTGTGAAGAACTTCGCGGTCCGATTTTAGTGTTAGACTGCTCATTCGAATCAGCACGGCCCCAAGTTTGTTGCAAAAGTGTCGCCGTTCGTCTCTATACCCGCCTTGATCGTGTTTTAGGCGGTCCTTATCAACGGGAGTTGTTTATTAAGCTGTGGCGGTAACAACAGTTGCCATCAATTCCCGGTCAGTAAGAAACGTAGTGTAGTTACTAACATCTAGGAGAGTTATTTCTGAGACTTTATAAATATATAATTTCGAACGGTCTTTATATATAATTCCGAATCAGCACGGCCCCAAGTTTGTTGCAAAGGTGTCGGTAATTAAGAAACGTAGTGATGGGCTCTTTTCTGATCAGCTGAGTGAGCTAAATTCTTTCCTGTTTACTTTAGGATGATGAAATTTGGGTGATGGGGTTGAGTGAAGTGATGGGGTCTTTTCTGATCAGCGGAGTGGCGAGGACCACCTCAACTGGTGGTATTTATTTTATTACATTACTTACATTTTGATCGTTATTTCCTCTTTTTTAATCATTTATTAACATCGCCTTAGCTTTGCACCAGGTCACATAACGCCACAAATAGGTAGGACTTATATCGTTACTATAATGTGCTGAGTTCCTGTTAGGTACTACTGTTATACGGCCTAGATTAGGGCTTTCCAAGCCCTAACAGGCCTCTATTTTTATCTAAATTCGTTCCCAAGATATGATTTTTTAACGGGTTTTTATGGAAACCCGTGTTTTCTTCCTCTTAAACTTGAATTTCTCCACATAAATTCATTTAATTTTAACGTTTTACCACATTTTCGGAATCAGTGTTAAATTTTCTATAAGAGTGATGCACTTTGATTCAGGAAAATTCCCATCTACAGGTCAAAACAGCAGCTCAAACATAAAAAAATCTCTACAAAATTTTAAAACGTTAAAACTCATCCAAAATAATTTCAGGAAACTGGAAAATCTCACGAAAACTGTTCCTGGCGATATTTCACTCCATTTTTGATGTAGTTTTGCCTTTTCAAACAGTTCACCCTTTACACTGAAATTAATTAAGCGTAACCATTAATGTATATATAATTAACACAATTTGTTAAAAAAAAGCAATAAGTGACTGAACAAAACTAGTTTTTATATTTCGGCTTATTTACCTTTTTCAAAATATAAGGAACTTCATAGGTTTTTGTGGGGATTTCAACGGTGAGATGCAGAGAGACTTGCCATGGAGAAGATGGTTACCCAGCTAACCCCTGATGTTTAATCCTGGAGGATCCTTTGCGCCTAACATATTCGAATTTTACTTTTTCCGATTGAAGAAGCTTTTTTCTATTTTCTCCTGGCCTCATCTTTTTTTAAACTTTTAAGCCAAAACAATCGTCAATCGTCATGCGTGGCGGCTCTTAATGCCGTAACACACTTGCATTTTTTCAGCTTTTTTCTCGCATTCTTAATTCTCGAACGTCAAGAAGACAAAGCGCTTTTTTCCAAGGACAGCTGTGAATGTTGAAGAAGAATAAGTGCAAAAACAGCTCATCCTGGCGGCGTGCAGTTTTATTAGGTCTGACAGGTTAGGGCTCCTTGGGGTTTTCCATTGAACTGTTACCTTTCCAAGGGTTGCGTTTTAGCATTTTTCGCGTTGAGGTAAAAATTAGAACATGTTCTAATTTTCCCAAGTGAGTTTAAAAATGCTCCGCCAGGATGCGCAATGGTCGAAAAAGCTGACCTTGGAAAAAAGCACTTTGCCTTCTTCACGTTCGAGCATTAAAAATGCGAGAAAAAAGCTGAAAAAAATGCAAGTGTGGTACGGCCTTTACTTCCACTTTCCAGCACGGCTATCTAATAGAAAATAGAAAACTACGATTGTATATATTTAGATACTATACAATGTCGAGTTCAGAATGTTTAATTAATTTGTATCGTAATTATTTAAGATAAATTGTAATATTTAAATTTGATTGCAACATAAATATATGGACTGGTTAGCCCAATATACAATAAGGAAACTAAACCCGGAAAATACAGATTAAATGAAAATATAAATCAATACAGAGTTAAAACCGTTAGAAAAAAAAATTAAATCAATACACAAAAGATAATAATATTACCTTTTACTTGGTTGGAAATTTAGAACAATAGGAAATGATGTGGTTTTCAAAAACGGAAAAACTATTGAAAAATATATCAAGGCGATTATTATCGGGTGCTATTAAATTTTAATGTCCAGCTATATGGTAAAGGGGTTTATTTAACAAATAATTATACGGGGCAAAAGGGACGGAAAATAAATCATTACTTCTTATGGGATGGATCGGCGTACGAAAATCAAAATAAGATATCAACTGGGGGCTGTCAGTTTCGCAATTGTGTAATTTGAACAAAAATAAAATATCACCCACGACTCGTCTATCTTGGAGTGATAAAAGACCACACTCGGTCATCAGGGAATCATAAACAACATCATCCTGCCGAACACGTTTTTTAAAAGCAATATAGCGGAGAAATTTATGTTGTACTGACTCAATACGCCTTTTATGTTCTTGGTAGTATGAGGACCAGTGTTTAGTATACGTTTTGTTTTCTTGTGGGGCGGGTTTGACCGCGTCGATATTTTTTCAACCAAAGTATAGGTTCCCGAAAAACGCGTGAAATACCGTCCAAAGAGAGCGGAGCCACTTGTCATAATTTCCTCGTCCCCTGGAGGAAGTAAAGATCTCTCGCTTCCTTGAAGCTGTTAATCCATTAGCGGTCTGGTGCTCCAGTCCTCGAAGGTAAAAAAAAGGACGTATCAGGGGGGTGATGAGTAGTTTTCGCAAGTGGTACCTACCTAACGATAATCAACGGCAATCAGACGTGCCGGATTGGACTCCCTCTGCCTTCAGAAGGGTCTTGATGAAGCTAATGCGTAGCGTCTGGTCCTCGGCCTTCAATACCCCTGTGATGACTCTATCGGACCGCTTCCCGTGATTGACTGCCTTCCTGGGGTCCCTCAGTTGGTGACTTTGGGTAGTTTGGACTCTCGTTGTCAGCGCATGTCGATCGTCCGTCATCTGTTTTGGAGCGCTCGAGTGCAACCTACACATCGTGCTTGGGGCAAAGCCACCTACGATTTGCGTTAAGCAATGCTTATCTATCCCTAGGTTGGAGCTTATGGCAGCACTAAAGGCCCGATCACACAGGACGTGTTATAACGCGACGTTATAGGAACGCGCGTTCCCCCCGACGTTCGGCGATATAGCAACGTCACACACACCGCGTGGCATTGGGCGTTATCAGGGCGCGAGACCCAGTCTTGTCTGTGCTACGCTAGGGGTTCGCAGTTCCCAGCGTCTATAATTTATCTAATCCATAATGATTTCTGAAAATGACTATGGTGAAGAAGAAGCTCTACTTCTTCTAGTGCTAGTAGATCTCAGGAATAGACGGTGTTGGGTGCACCCAATCAAAGGAGGGAAGAGCTTGGGGAATACCACCGTCTATGTCGGGAGTTGTGATCACATGAAGATCGTTTTGTGAACTATTTCCGCATGTCGAGACAAAATTTCGAGGAGACATGAACTACTAGCGGTGAATATCCAGAAGATAACCAGAAGGATCGAAGAGAACGCCCTCAGCGCGCGATATTTTGTAATTTTGTACTACCCGCTTGGTTGACGTCGCGTTACTGAAAGTATCGCTGAGAGGTACCGCCGTGTGTGTGACGGGGGTGATGCAATGTACTGTATCTCGGTAACGCGACGTTACTGGAACGCCTAACGTCGCGTTATAACGCGTCCTGTGTGATCGGGCCTTAAAGGAGTCAGAATGTGTCGCAATGCTCAAGAAGCGTTAGGGGGTTTCGATTTTTACTACCTATTTTTGGAGCGATTCGAGGGTAGTATTGCATTGGATAAAAGGAGCTGGGGATCGGTCGGTGTTTGTTAGAAATCGATGTGCGGAGATCAATAGATTGACAAATCCAAATCAACGGTTTCACGTTCTTGGGGGCAATGAATCCAGCGGATTTGCCCTCCAGTTGGAAAAATGAGTTTTGTTGGAAAAATGGTTAATGGAGGATGGTCCAAAATGGCTAATGAGGGAAGAGGAGTGGCCGAAGGAGAAGGGCTTGGCGAGGATGAACAAAATGAGGTCGTTAAGGAAGCGTGTAAGGGAAAAGCTTATAGAGAGTTTTTGTACTTCTCGTATTCATTTTCTCGTATACGAAAATGGCCTTTCCGAAACGAGAAGAGATTTTGTAACATGGAAACGCTTTTCGGAACGGGAAAAGTCAGCT
The DNA here is from genome assembly GCA_030762985.1 of Adelphocoris suturalis. Lineage (NCBI taxonomy): Eukaryota > Metazoa > Arthropoda > Insecta > Hemiptera > Miridae > Adelphocoris > Adelphocoris suturalis. Next base: position 8,354,739 of record CM061043.1, read on the forward strand.
TTACTTGTGCTCAGCTTTTTCGGGATCGTAATTACGAGACGACATGACGACAACTTGACCTTCCTCTAGGATAACAGTCTAGAATAACTTAGCAGCTATCATGCAGTTGGCATGAACACACAAACACCCGACAAAATCGCCTGACTTTTCCCCGAGCCGTCTTTTGTTGTTGATTTAACCTTTGTATTTGTCTTTCTTTCGTGTTTTTCCCCCGCACCTCAACCAGAAAGGCAATTAGCGGCCTTTTGTTCTTGCTTTATATAGAATATTTCAGCTTCAACATTTTCAAGTTTCATTTCAGTTTCAAGATTTCGTTTCAAGGTTCATTTTACACCTTTTCAAGATTCGTGTTCTTCACGGCAGAATTGTTTTCATGTGATGTAGAGGTGAGTGGTCGTTGTTTCTTAATTCATGTTATATTTTGGAAATTGTCTACCTTGACAATTGAGTTTTGAGAAGTGATTCACTACAAGAGTCACGTTAACGTCTCTGTAAGAGTTCTGTTCTTCTCGGGCTTACGAAAACGCTACGAGAAATCGATGCAAAAAGGTTAGCATTCATCGTGCTCGCTCTAACAGCTTGTTTTCGTGTTTGCGAGAAACACCAATACGAGAAATACAAAAATTCTCCAATGTTTTGGTAGAAGTGTATCAAAGAAGAGAGTATGGGCTACCGGTTTTTTCAAAATTCGTCAGAATCATCACGACAGTAGTAAGAATGATAAGGTGGAAAACTCATAGGAAAGGAGAAAGAAACGAGTCGTTCACAAGTGAGGAGTTGAGGAAGACAGAAAAACAAATTTTCCGAGCAGTTCAGAACGTAAGCGTTGGAGGAGGAAAGAAATTTACGAAAGAGTTGGAAACGTTAAGGGACGCAAACGGATTAGTCAGGCTGAAAACGAGCTGTATCAAAGTTAAACTCCTCAAAACTTTAGGGAAATGATTATAAATCTCAATAGAGCATTTAGAAAATAATCAAATAGATGATATCTGGTACCAACGTTACTTCTGCTTTTCGGTCGACTGCCTTGGTCGTCGCGGACGTCATCAACTGTCCTCCAAATGAAGGATTAGAATTAGTTCTGATGGAGAGGGGTTCGACGTGCAGAAGCGTGAAAACTACTTGGATGGAAAATCCTTACCTGGGTGGTCACCCATCCAAGTACTCACCCCGCTCGACGTTGCTTAACGTCGCTCATCACATGAGAAACTGTCCTGGTTGTATGGAAGGAGAATGGATATGTTGCAGTTATTGATGTTGAAGTAGTTTGTAGATCAGGAAGAAGAGTAGTCTGGAAGAAGTTTATGACCAGAAGAAAGGGAAATATTCAAGGCAGAGTGTCCTGAGAGGTGTTGTGATATTAGCAGACACAGACGTAACTTCTGTGTCCACTATACTGGCGGTTTTTATCAGGCGAGGTGTCTGTGCAAAGGTTTTGGCTGCACCGCTCATGAAGTTGGGAATCCCTGACTTCGTTCTTGGGTGGGCTTTAGAGAGAGTGCTCATTGGTGGAGGGATGATATGGAGTGCGTTCTACCGATATGCTGACCCCCAATGAATGAGAAATTTACAGAATGCACCTGAAAGCTAAAGCCAACTCATGGAGAGTGAAAAGATAAAATGGGAATGTCAACCTAGAAGGACGACACCTGAAGAGGACATAACCCACGGGTAGGATGGCTACTCATTCTGCTCACCCAATTATGATCCTTCTCTGGAGGAATCATTCGTAAGTCCAGGGTGAAAACTGGACCAGAAGATCGGCTATAAAAGAGACAATTTATTTTGAATTATTATGGAGTATTGTTTTAGTTTGTTTTCATTTATAAATTGAAGAATTTACTTATTTTGAATCACACGAAGTATGTGGCTTTATCTTCTTTCAATAAATATTCTGTCAATGCTCAATTTCGCCAATCACTTGAGAAACGGTTCATCGCAAAGCCTAATAAACCACATGGCTGATAGGATCCGGCGGGGCAACTGCGTTTTCGGGGCAAGTGCTTCGTTTTATTTTGCTATGAGGCCACTATATTTTAATAAGTTTCTTAGCAAATGATTGAACAGGTGTTTATTATCATCTGTTACAAATTTAACCTCCTCAGTGAACAAATAAACGTAATTGGAACCATTTTCCGCGAAGCCTTCGTCCGATATCAGAGTTTGAATCTGAGGGAGGTACAGTTTTCAATGGTTTTCTTGTCTAAAAACCCTTCCTTTCCTGTTAATTCCACTGTTTACCTTTCGTCCTTTTGTCTCTGTATGAACTGCGCACTTGATAACTTCAAGGCTACAAAAATTGCTGCAGTAAATCAATAAAACGTTCTTGCCCCTCATTTTTCCACAGTGGGGCAAGTGCGTTTCATTAAAAACCACATGAAATTACCAGGAAAAATAAGAAAATCAAGGTCTTGAAGCCTAGTTTCCATTCAGAACCTCTTCGTCTACCCCCACGCACAACCGCACGCTTCTCCCAAACCTCAGCCCTATCTTATTCTGCAAAACTCTGGAGTCTTCAAATTCTCTCTCACGCAAACCTCATTCTCCAACCGATTGCGAATCAGAGGACAGCCAACAAGTGGATGAGTTTATTGATTTCATCAACCCAAGAATTCATGTTGAGTTGCTAAAAATGATCTATTTTGCAACGTTTTATTTATCATAAACAATTCATTTTAAATTATACCTAAAATCTACCTACTTTGGTTCATTTTATTTTTATTATTTATTGGGTAGAAAGTTAAAAACGCACTTGCCCCACTATACGTACGCACTTGCGTAAGCGCTTGCGCGCAAGTGCGTTGTTTGAATGCTTCTAGGTTTTTCCCAATTCTTAATGAATTACTGACTTGAATTCATTATATCCACACGTTTTTCGACGTAGAAATGTCTGCGGAATGTAATAAAACTGTAGTCATTATTTAAAATTTAAACAAAAAGCGTAAAAAAAAGGAGGAACTTTTGTTTAAAATGAGCTCTAGAGTCGACCCACAGAGTTTGATGATCTCAAGTCAGGACACCCTGAATTACTTTTCTATATTGCATTCAATCACTTCAACTCGTATTTGTTCTTCAACGCTTTTTATTGTTTCGTCCATGTTAAAATAAGTGAGGAAGCTATACTGCCCACCCAACTTGGCAGAACCAACTTATTCGTGTTCGCATCACCTGCGTTACAAAAACGGCGAAGCGAAAAATCAAGCAAACGTAACCGAGTAGATAGTAATCAATGATCGAACTGTCGAAATGTAAAGTATGCCCCCATAACAGGTAAACTGGGCTCCCCGAGAATCGAAACGGCCATTTAATTTAAGTGGTTCGTTCGGATAGATTCCACGCGTGTAACTTGACGGTGAAACGGTCAACATTATTTCCAGTTGGTCTCCAAGTTCGGGGCACTCAATAAGTTTTCAGGTTATGGGCCCTCAAAGACTCGAGAGGTTCTTCAACCGTAGGAAATCGTAGGGGGATCAGCGACGCTCGTTACGGCAGGACCTCTTCTCCCACAATCGTGGAATCCTTTCTTCCTTTTCTGCCCTCAACTTTATCGCTCGAATCTTTTAAATTTCTTCCCACTCCGGTCACATTTGTGTAAGGGGTTATCTAGAAAGAAAAAAAAACGAGACTCCTCATGTCATTTAATGAGAAACTGTCCCGATAGTTAACTGAGTCTATTATTTTTAATTTTTAATCCCGTCGATCCTTTTTATCTGAATGGACTTTTCGAGCGGCGCATTTTTGGAATGTTTGTCGAGTGAACAATCACCACCCGTTTCTCTTTGAAGTATATAAACTTCATTAAGCTCGGCCGATAAACCTGGTTGTAAAGTAGTACAAGTTCGTGCAATTACATAGATAGCTCAGATTTTTCCTCTGGTGAAGGTCCCATTTATTCCCATCCGGGTTTTTACATTATCAGCTATCAATTTCCTTTCCCTACTATTAAAATAGTTAATTCGAAGATATACAGTTGTATTATGAAGATAAAACAAAACGAGAAAAAGTCCCAATAATACAGCTTAACAGTAATGAACTAATTTTGTAAATTTTTGCTTTTTAGATACCTAACAATATGTTTTTAAAATTGAGCTTTTCGTGGCCAATTTTGTGTAATACAGCATAGGTATGGGCCAAAAAAAGGTGTCTAAGCAAAAAAAAAAAAAAAAAAAAAAAAACCAGGTGTGCTAAAGACCACACGGGAGAAGTGTAAACTTCTATGACGATTTGGATATTACTTTCCACTCTGTTGGGATGTTGGGAAAGTAAAAGTAGACAGGCTCCGTCCCTGGACCCTCGGTAACTTTCCGCCTTGAGCCTTCGGCTAAAATGCTAAAACATGGAACATGCTTTCTTCCCGCTAATTCGTAAATGTAAATAAATTTAAAACTACGATATAAATGTTTTAAAAATCGAAATTAGAACAGAATACAGAGTAGTAGGTAATTTTCTGTTATGGTGTGCGTCTACAATTACTGTAAGCAAGATTAACTTCTCAACCAAGTGACAACAAAACAAGTGGCATTGTTTACTATATCCATTTATAACATAAATAAATATAAAACTACGACATGAATAGAAGAACAAGTACGAAAGAAATGCGTGATAAATTGAGAGCTTTCCAACGAGTGGTGTTCAATCTAAAACTCCCGCCAACACAGGTGCCCCTCGGTAGGTGCTTATTTATTATTATGTGCTTACTATTATTAACGTAGGTGCTTACTCGTATTTATTCATACAGTTCACTTTCCGATTATTCAAGTGGAGAATGATTTGTGTCAGGTGAAAAATAAAGAAGTTTCATTTCCCCAGCAACGGCTTGGTTGTCAAAACAGCGTGACGGTAAAATCGTATTCACACCCGGCCAAATTTTTCGACGCGGTGCGCCTATAGGATTTTACAATTCAAAACATTTGGTACTTTCCTGTTATCTGGTACCTGCGAAAAAATTCTTTCCTGTTATTTGGTACCTGCCTTATTTATTATTGATGGATGTTTTAAATCAGCTGTTTATAGGAACCAGCTGGTATTTTGATTATTTGTTGCTTAGCATGTAGATTTTTGACTTGCCACGTACCGAGTTTTTTATAGTAAACATCAGATATTTTGATTATTAGTTTGATTAATTTGAGTAATCAATGTTTGTTGTTTTTGTTTGATTAATAAACGTAGGTACCAAATAACAGGAAAGAATTTTTTCGCAGGTACCAGATAACAGGAAAGTACCAAAGATTTTTTTTAGATAGATAGATTCTATTCACTATATTCTAGATTCTATAGATTCAATTTACTTTGGCTTACTTTTTCCTTTGTTGAAATATGGTATTTTCGTATGGGGAAGTGCTGGTAAGTCAGTATTAGGATCCTTGCAGGTTGCACAGAATATTATACTTAAAATACCCCTTCGGAAGAGTCCACGATATCCTACTGTTCTCCTTCACCGAGAGTTAGATGTACTCAACGTGAGACATTATTTTTATTTCAATCGTGCTTAATTGTATATAAAACTGGTATTCAACCTAAGCATAAATGCAGTGTCACACATACACGTACTGCAGTATCATCTAACATTCAGTTTCCTAAATTTAATACTGAACGTGCAAAAAAGAAAGCATACTACGAAGTTTTATTGTTCCTCTATGCTTGTAGATTTAATCCTGACAACTTCAGTAGTTTTGCGTATTTTCGGAAAACAGTATTGAGCAGGATAAAGGAATTTGAACTGTAGTGTTTTCTCTTAAGTAATTTGTGTGTTACTTCGTAGATCACATGATCGTTATTGGCTGAGACCAGCTCCACCATCCGCCACAAGTTCTTATGAACTTATTTGGTTGGTGGACAAGAGAAAATTTACTTATTTTTAAATTTTTATTCCATCATCTTGAATATATTTCACATTGTATTTTTTTCCTGTCAATAAATTGATATTCTGATTCCGATTTATTTCAATAGAGACACATACGTATGATGACAGTACAAAAGTAGAACTGGGCTACTCCCCTAGCTTACTTGTCCAACGGTAGGCTTAGCCCGTGCTGTTTGTTAAGGTCTAGGAGATTTGCCCACAATTTCAAACATAGCACGTTGACGTAACATCGCATATGCGTCTACATAACCTACACAAAGATTAAATATTATGACTTTAATGGTATTTGATGTACCTATCTTCTATAAGTAGAAAACTCGGCCCTTCGGGCCTCGCAAGGGGCTCCGCCCCTTGACCCCGCCAGGGGGGCTTCGCCCCCCTGGACCCCCCCAGATGTTATTACTTTGAGCCTGACTGCTAAAATGTAAAAAACATGGAATCATGCTTTAGCTCCTCGCTCTCACTTTATTATAGAAATGATCACGACGATTGAGCTCTTGTGAGATGATGATCTCCTAATAGAAACTCGCGAGTAAACATTCACTTTATTATAGAAAGAGGCTAAAGAGGCTACATACGAAATTACAGCTTCCTATAGTGTAAAGTATAGAAATTACCTATTAAAATGATTTACCACCGCTTCACAAATCAAACCGTTCTCGCAATATTCGGATCACCTGCTATGAATCACATCATCGAAACACCAGCTCAATGAAATCATCAGAAATTAACAAGCGGTTGCAATCATGTTCACAATATCAATTATTGAGAATGATCACCTGTGTGTAAACAATTATTCATATAAGCATGCTCATAACTCAGCTTGTTGGCCACGCACTTCGCAGTAGTTAATATAGTATGGTTGGATAAATCGAGAGCTTTCGAACGAATGGTCAATGAATTTTGTGGGATGAAAAACGACGAAGTACCATTTCCCCAGCAACGACTCGGTTGTAAGCGGAAATCATCACTATTATTGGCGCTACTTTCATCTCACTTTATAGTCTCACTTTTCGGCGGGGGATCCATCGCTAAAACATGATTCCATGTTAAAACTTTCTATAGTAAAGTTTTTGTTATAGAATATTATTCATAAATGCTGTTTAGCATAGTTTTGAAATCCATTGCCTCATTTTTCACAATCCACGTTAAAATTTGCTTTTTGTAGTTTGGTCTAGTATGATTTTGATCTCTGTTCATATGACTATCTAGTGCTCTGTGAATGATGTACATAATAAATTTTGGACTGTGTGTTGACAGCGCTAATCTTGGTCTTGGTGCAATTACATTCCCTGCCACTACATATCTCGTGGTATATGCTGGATTACGCTATGATATTATTATTAGTGGATACCTAATAAAATATCCTGCAAAACCAACCAATTTAAGAATTTTATCAGATTTTAATGAAATGCACGTAAGTAAGTACATTATTCAGCAAGATTTACCTAGTGCACAAATTGCTGGATGTTCTAAAGTACTTATATTGGTGATAAGCATTTTTCAATTAGTATTCGGCGTTTAAATGATCTTCTAATTTATATTATAACATATAAATTACTATTATATATATTATAGTCTCGGGTACAATGAACATATTCCACAAAACGTAATACGAAATTTACAAAATGAAATTCATAATTTCGCAAAGCCACATCAGCTGGAGGCCCTACTAGTTTTGAAGTTTTGCCCGGTGGTAGAAATTGCTTCTAAACACACATGAGCTGGCATTAATTTAATTGCCGGCGCGCGGTCGATGGCAATTAAAAATCGGATGATGTAGGACGCTTAAAATTGATTCATCGTTTCTCGATGATAAATTGATTCAATTTATTCGAACATATAAGTTGCAATCTCACCTTAGCTGTGAATGAATAACACACCCATTCGGTTGATGGGTATACGGAAAAAATCACATCGAATTCTAAATGCCTATTCAGAAATCCAATAACTGTCATGATCTGAATGGACTAGAAACACATATAGATCGAAATATCTTCTGAATAAACCACTCACTCTTATGCTGATTTACCATCTCACAGCCCGAACGAGGAGGAAGTCATGTTCTTGGGACTAAATTTTTGACCTCAATTTTTGAAGTACTGAAGAAATTGCAATTCCTGGCACAGTAATATCAATCTACATCTAATTACAAACCGCTATGATTTTAAAATTTGAAGGGCTTAGGGCTCAAGGGGTATAAGTAACATTTTCACTGAGCATTTCCTGCTACTAAAAATTTTATTAACACAAAAATAAAAAAGATAAAATAAATTAATAAATAAAAAATGAAAAATAAAACCACAACGGAAATTTTAACCTGACCCCCCCCCCCCACCCCCGCCGCCCAGATACATATCCATGTTAAAACTGAAGGTCGTCCACTCAAGGCTTGTCAACACCGGCACGTGGGGTGTAACTTGAAATAACGCTCTGTTCAAAAAGCCATTTCGTATGTAATTCCGTAAAGTTGAAATCGTTGACATTTATCGTCCACATAGGGTTTGCATATAATTGCCAAGCGGTTTCACTACAATTTCTCCTCTTAGAGAAAATAATGTGAGAACGCGTTTTAAAATAAGAAATATGGTCGACGCCGGAGCTACTGGAGCCTCGTTAGGGTTCCCGCCCTTATGAAATGTTGATGAGTTGCCAAGGAGCCGAGTTGTAAAAGAGCCGAAAGCCGATTCGTACGCTCGGGGCCGTTGTTTTTAGCCGGTTTAAGCGGCGAATCGTTACGGCCGTGCGATACGGCGCGTACGTACGTCGGAAATAGCGGGAGGGGAAAACACCGTCGTAAAATATACGACTTAATGTTATTCCCGTGACTCAGAGTGATTTCCACGATGGGGATTCTTTTTGTTTACCCGTTGAAAGCCCCTCACCTCGCGGTGCAAGATGCAACAATGGCGGTGAAGGTCCCTTCAAAAAGTTGAGCCTCCGTCCGCGATTTAAAACCTACAAATTACCTTCAGCAACGACAATGTCTGACGACCTCTCGGTGGGACGTAGCGAGCCTTTTACGACGTTTACAATCATATGACCAGCACAAAGAGAGCGGAGTGGGCTTAGATTGGCATAAATCTGAGTTCTATATCATACCCGAACAGTTCTGGACTTTTATCTGCTGAGAAAACAACCAACCGTTTGTGCAAAGGCGGTAGTTGTATTGTCTATTTAGGGATTTTTACTGCGAATTCTTGCATCCCGACAGTGAAGAGGGCAAACAACGTAATACATCATGTTGCTTTAGGATTTCAGTAAGAATTGTTGGAATCGTCTGCAGAATTTTATATACGTTCATATTCCAGATTATGGCAACCTATGTCTGTTACCAGAGGCGTGCTTGTTAAGACTCAAAAATCCCAACTGAATTTCATGGATCGTCTCTGAGGTGACACTTGCAGACCCTCGTAACCGCAATAACTAACTCTTACACGTGAAATTGAGAGTTCTTTGTTTAATCTTTATGTACTGTACTTTATGTATTGTTAAAACTTGATTATTACGGAATCGGAAAGCTATGAAAGTGTTACCTACAATTCGATTCTGTGTGAAAAATTACTTTGAAATCCCAGCTCATTAGATCATCTGCTCACCATGTATTTTTTGACGATAGCCCATAGATTTTCTTGAAATATACATGTTTTTTAACCTCATGCCGTGATGCAAGATGCAACAATGGCATTCCAGCAGTTAACGCCTGTTCAAAAATTTTAGTCCGATTAAAACCCCACAAATTACCTTCGTACGACATTGCCTGGCGATCCCTTAGTGAGACGTTTACAATCACGTTACCAAATTTAGAGAGTGGACAGGACTGAAGATTAGTACAAATATGAATTTCTGCTGGGTTCTATATCATACCAGAATACAGTACTGGACTTTTGAATACGGAGAAAACAACCTACTGTTTCTGCAAAAGTGGTAGTTGTATTGTATATTTAGGGATTTTTACTGCGAATTCTTGCATCCCGACAGTGTGAGGTCAAACAACGTAATACATCATGTTGCTTTAGGATTTCAGTAAGAATTGTTGGAATCGTCTGCAGAATTTTATATACGTTGATATTCCAGATTATGGCAACCTATATCTGTTACCAGAGGCGTGCTTGTTAAGACTCAAAAATGCTAACTGAATTTCATCTCATCTCATCAATCCCTGAGGTGACACTTACAGATCCCCTGGTCGCAATAACTTTTTTATACACGCTAACTTGCGAGTTTTTTGTTTAATCATTATGTACTCTACTTTATGTATTGTTAAAACTTGATTATTACGGAATCGGGGAGCTATGAAAGTCTTATCTACCATTCAATGCAGCGTGGAAAATTACTTTGAAATCGACCCCCAGCCCATTAGATCATCTGCTCCCTGGTATTTTGTCACGATAGCCCATAGATTTTCTTGAAATATACATGTTTTTAAACCTCATCGATTTTACCTAAATAAAGAGGCGAATAATAATAATAATAATTTTTGATTGATCAAGTAATATTGATTTTTTCATGATTTGCATGTCAATGATAAATATAATCCCAAGGAATCGTTTAAAACCGCTGTACGTTGAACGGCTATTTTCTCTAATCAACCCACTGAAATGAATTCATTATAAATATAGTGCAAGGAAGAAACATATTTTCAAAACAATATGCAATGCACGCAACCCTTCTACTTGATGTGAGATGTCATTTTGTTCCTCAACTTTACTATGTAGTGTAAAATTGTGGGGTCCTTGTGCTGTAATGCAGTGAACCCAATATTGGATGTGCGAAGCCCCGAGTTTCGATTGTAAATATACTATAAGCGGGACTTAATAATTACGCAAGTGTTCTGAGTAGAAGGTCTGTCTAATACAGAAACAATAAACCTTTGTGTAATAATTTGCTGCGTATTTTTAATGAGTTTAAATTGGGTTAGAATCAATTAGAAAATGTGTAAGTTTTTCCGCTCTCCGACCACTACCAGATGAGCGTCGTCACTACTCGAGTGTCTTCGTTCTTGACCCCTACCGTTCTCATCTAGTAACCACGGGTCAGAGCGACCCACAATCCTCACAAAGGGTTATGTGTTGCTTACTTGTTTTGAAACTTGGAGAAATTTAGAAATCGATGCCCCTTCCTCGCCCACACCCTCAAGACTCACAACAGATCATTATTTACATACGACATTCGTAGCGCCTTTGGTGGCAGCTCATTTGAGCCCACGTCCTCACAGGCCCCTGACGAGCTAACGTAACCCCGCTCGCCAAAACTAATCAGAAAGGCTAAACTAATCATTTCGAAAGCATAATGGTCATACGTTCCTGTCAGTGATTACAAAATCGGTTTCTATTGTTTTCAAATCCTCAATGCAATATCTACCAGGACGTATACATAAGTGTTTTACGAGTCCAGCTACTATTTGTCACATTATCGGCATAAAAATCATCAAAGTACCGAAATATTTTTCTTACTAGGGAACATTAAATCATGGATTTGTGAATTCAAACCAGAAATGTACTTGCCTTATACGATTACAGCCATTTCCTCCAAGACCATATATAAAAATGAAAAAATAAAAATTTTACCTGAAAGACATAATACATCTAAGGTAAGCACTTGAAATACCTATATACTCAACTATGAACTCGACAAGAATGCTACTATTTACTTGGCAGAAATCATTGCAATGCAGCAAACTCTCCTCCATCATGCAGCACCACCACACTTATATACGTCCCATTTCATCATCCTAATAACCGACTCACTTAGCACACTGGTAAAACTCGAAAGCATTGACCTTAACTCTAAAATAACATATTTAATTGGTGAACTCCTAGAAGTAGTGGCTCGTCTAAAAGACCGTGGACAACAAGTGGTTTTTGTATGGACAAGGGTACATGTGGGGAGTATCTGGCAACCACATGGCGAACTCGGCAGCAAAGTGCGGTGGAATCAGGGACAATATCCTGCACAAAATTCTACCATTCAGGGATTTTTATCAACGTATCCACCAGGACATGCGTCTAACATGCAAAATCCTTTCAACTCTTACCCGTACTTCCAACAAAACCTTGGTTTGAATTCTATCCATCTGAAGATGAAAACTTCATAAAAACTATTTCCAGATTACGGAGAGGACACATCCTCTTTTTTTTATGACGTTTATTAAGGAAACAACATTGTGCTGAGCACTCTCATTGTGTAAAAATACAATAGGTCTAATAGCACGCTGAGCGTGATTCACATGTAGTTAGGAACCTAGGTATAATACCAATGTCTCATCCTCGTAAAGTTTGAATTTTGGAATAGTGGAAATGAAGTGTTAAGGAACTGTGAGAATTTCAATGTAATGAAAGTACGTGGATCGGAACTGTTTAGATGTTGAGTTGTTGATGTTTAGATGAAACCATTCGCAAAGTCACCATGGTGTTTTCTCTTCAAACGACGTTCGAGGCGAGGGAGTGGACGTTGATTCGGTATCATGTTGATGAGGTCGTTGGGATGGGATGAGCTTCTTTGGTGCATTGAGTGGTAGGCCGCAATGAGGGAATCGTTTACAGTGGGAATGTTCAGGTCTTTGTGTAGTTCATCGTGACGTACGTACCAGGGAGTGTTCACAATTAATCTCAGTATACGATTTTGCAGCACTTGGATTTTTTTGATCTCAGTAGCACTCGCTGATATCCACAGGCCACTGCCATACAGCCAGATCGGGCGTATAAGCGTTTTATACAGTATTAGCTTTGGGTGCAAAGGGAGCTTAGGGTGGCTGAGAAGAGGCTTTAGATGAGAAATTATGTTCCTGATTTTAATTTGGAAGGTGGTGATGTGTTGATGCCAAATTACCTTTTGACCCAAGATATATCACTTTGTTCTGAGTTGCAATAGCGGTTCCTCTGTAATTCCTATTTTCAAAGATTTGGGATTCATTTATTTATTTATTTATTTAGAAGATACGGGACGAACCCAATTACAAGAGAGAGAAAAAAAGAAAAGTGAACAGGTAGTACCTAAATTAATTATAAATATATGAAATAGGAAACAACCAACGAAGACCAGAGCACCACAATAGAGCGTCACACTGCTTAGCTAAAGACACAGATTGGCAAAATGTGTTATTGAGGGGTATCCAAGCAGAGGTGGCGGAAAAGTTGAGTTTTGATGGTTGAGATGGGCGAAGAAAGAATGTCGATGAAGGGAGGTGATGATGATGGTGATGGGATTGGAAATGTAACCAACGGTTGCGATCACTGTGGGGAGGAAGACACTGCGCAACACAAAACATTGGAGTGCCCCATATTTTCTCGAGAACGACAACTTCTTATTGACAATATATGCGATAAAATCCCAGCTTCATTCAACTTAGATTTTATTCTGACGTCAGCAGAGCAAATGGTCTATAAAGAACATTACAGATACCTTAGTACAATCAACAGTAATCTATAAAAATATTTAGTATATCAGATAACTAAAAATATTATGTATTAATGAAAAATTTATCACCCTATTTGGCTTAAAAATGTAATCTTGAGCCAATAAAAACTTTATAAAAAAAAAAAAAAAAAAAAAAAAAAAAAAAACCCTAGAGGACTTTGATTTAAAATTCCTGCCAGGGAATTAGAAGATTCTAATTTTTCAGGTGAAAATATAGGGGAGTATACTCTTGGCTCAACAACAGCGAAATTTATTAAAGAAGCTACTACCGCTGTTAGCTGGAAGTTGCATTGTCTCGAATCAAAGAACAGTGATATTATTGTGTTTCTATGTCGGAAGAGGAAAGGTGGGTACTAATTTTATACTTCCTACCACGAACTCATGTGAAAACAAAGATGCTAGTTGACGCGGAAAAGCAGTGACATAGCAGGTCCGTCGATATAAATTCTCCGAGCGCCCTTGCACTCGAGATTTATTTGTCGTCAATTAGGGGAAATGGAAGAGATCTCGAGGTAGAGTCAACCGAGTCCAATTATCATGTCATCGTGAAATGTCGTATAAACCTTTGAGCGTATTTTACCTAATAGAAAATTAAGCCATGTGCCCCTAACTACCCCCCCCCCCCCCCCCTCCTATCGAAATCGTTATTTTTTAACATTTTTTAAAATCTTTATTATTTTTTCTTCACAGTTAATGTGTTTTTTTTTTGTAAGGATCTCAAAAATAAAAAAATCGCGCATTGCAAATTAACTTAGTTTTTTAATTTTATTTTTAAAACTGGGAACTCCAATTTTTTATCGTTGATTTGAATTCTAAGTTAAATTTTATGAAAAAAACACAGTTCCTTTGAGCCTGATGGCTAAAATTAAAAAACATGAATATGATTTAGCCGTACACGACTCACTCCTCGTCGATTCTCTGAACCCGACCCCCCATCGGCCTCTGAACTCTGTTTATCATTCTGCCATCAATCCTAAAACATGGAATCATGTTTTAGCTCCTCGCTCTCACTTTATTATAGAAATGATCAAGCTAGAACTTAATCGAACGATCGCCAAGACAAGTCGGACGGATGTGTCTTCAAGGTAAACCTGGAACACGTCGAGCTCGTCTTTGCTCAATCAACTAGCGTGATATATTATAAGCTTACGAAGTGTAATACTTCACGCTGATTTTCATTACACAAATAAAACGGCGGAAGGACGGACAACGGACTGATTCGATTTTTGAAATCCATGTATCTTAAAACGCAACCAAAAAATTTTGGGACAGAGATTAAAGGTTCACAAAGGTTCACTTTGCAAAGAACACTACGAATCGAAAACAGAACAATAAACCACATGATAATAAATTATGGAATGCGAGATCTGGATCTGGATGAAGGAAAACAGAGTCGGAGAAATAGAAGATGTCGGAATCTCGGAATCAGCTTCAGGTGACAAAATTGATGAGAGACGACGTGTGAAGACACATGAAACACCATAGTAACAGCCAGCGTTGTTAGCAAAATTTTGGTTCTCCCTAGATTCACGTACACTGTATTAAGACACCGTGGTAACCAGGAACTCTCTAATTACTGCGTGGTACGTATGTTTCTTAGATGCGCGTTCCCCTACAACCATACCACCATGTTTCTAGGCATTCCTTCTTACTTAGATTACATATATAGGTACGTAGAATTGGTGACAATTTCAAGCTGAGGGAAGAAATTATATCATTTTTAAAAAAAGAAGGAAAAAAGAATGACCGCGTTATCAGAATTTGCCGATGTCGGAGGGGATTTGTTGAAAAAAATTGGAGTGGTTGTGGTTTGATTGCCTCAACAGGAATTCGCACAAGTAGAATGCGCATGAATTCGCACAAATAGATCAGAATGCTGTGTATACGTTGTTGGTCTGGATGCTCGCAAGCTCGCTTCTGAAGAATACATAACATAGCATAATCTAAGTAAAAAGTAATGCCTAGAAACATCGTGCGGGCGTGTTGAAGACAAATTGACTGGGGGGGGGGGGGGGGGGGTATAACGGAAAAGTACCCATTCGTCTAACAAATTATGCATGCTGAGTGCGCCCTGAGTAATACAAAAATGTGGACAACAACGTCTGCCAAGTTTGATGTGGCGCATTGCTCCCTCGTTTACCTATGATGAATGTATAGATCATTGAAAAGTTATAAATGACCTCGAAAAATTCCATGGCGGAAAAGAGTAAATCAAGAAGTAGCGTGAAATGTCATAATTGGTCAATTGAGAAACAATTGAGACCTACGGTTCTACAGTCAGATCATTTAATAATGATTAATTTTACACATTATTATTTCATTATGGTTACTTAGCAATATTAGTTTATAACTGAGCGTAATAAATCACCTTTCCTTGACACTACAGTGGCTTAGGGATTATGACATGATGTGATAAAATGAGAGCATTCCGAAAAGTGGCGAACGATTTTCCTGCTATGAAAACTAAGGGAGTTACACTTCCCTAGTAACGCATTGCTTGTACGTGAAAATCAATAGAAAACCCCAACGTGACGTGACGCTCGTGACGTGAAGAAAACAAATGGAAACGTCCTGTTAATCATTATTGAATGATAAAAATTATACTCAATGTAATTTACGTTTGTGCAAGCGCAGAATGAACTGATGAGTTGAAATAGGTACGGGATCATCCTCAACCCAAACCGCGCATTCGCTGACAATTACATCAAAATCGGATGAAAACTCTGGAAATTAAGGTCATTACAAGTATTTCGGAATGCGCAGTAGCTATTTATTTATTTATTATTTTTAATCATACAAATTCATTTTATAGATATGGTACAAATTGAACAACTTAAGCTACTCACTTCGATTTCTTTCCCAACGATAGGCCCTTGTTGTTGGGGAAGGTCTTGGTGATTCGCTCATGTCTTAAAATCTATCTATTCTATGATACAAACGGTACTTAAAAATATAATGTTATGTATATAATGTTCTTATAATAATTTTCTAAAATAATCACTGTACATAAATACTGCTTAAAACAGTTTCACATCCCGCTTCCCCCTTTTCTACAAGCCAGGTTAAAATATGTTTTTTGTAGTTTTGTCTTGTGAAACTTTGAGCATTTTTCATACGGCCCTCTAGCGCTCTGTGGATAATGTAAATAATGAATTTCGGATTGTGAGTTGACAACGTTAGTCTTGGTCTGGGTGCAATTACATTTCCTGCGGCTACGTACCTTGTTGTATACATTGGGTTACGTTGTGAACCTATTATTTGTGGATCCTTATGGAATTGCAGAAGTAAATTTTTAACATATAATTGCCTTATAGTAAATATCTTAGCGATATTAAATACATTGTCAGATGGAGTCCTAATTGGTAAAGACAGCACAATTTTTACAATGATTTTTTGGCGTACATGTAATTTATTAATATGGGTTGAGAATGTACCACCCCAAGCAATTATGCCATATTGAAGTACAGATTGTAGCATACTTTAATAAATTAGTTTTATCGTATTTCTAGGGAGTTTGTGTCGAATATTATAGAATATATGCATGTATTTATTACTTTTATTGTGAGTATAGTCAATATGAGGTTTCCAGTTTAGCTCTTCGTCCAAGACTAACCCAAGATACTTATGCTCAGCTACACGTTCTATTTTCCCACAGGAACAGTTATTATTTGATCTACATGTATGTAGTATGATGCTTAAATTTTTATCGTAAACATATGATTTCATTCCCCCATAAATAATCAATTTTGACTTTTTAGTGTTCAATGTAAGATAGTTTTCACAGAACCATCGTCCAATCACATTGATTGCTAGGTTTGCCTTGCTATATACATTCTCCCACGTGTCACCTTCAACTAACACGGCAGTGTCATCCGCAAATAAATACATTTTGGTATTGGGTAGTTCTAGAGATGCCACTTCGTTTATATACACCAAAAACAATAGTGGACCCAATGTACTTCCTTGAACTACACCAAAATCATTTTTGCTTTCTTCACTAGAGCACTCGCCGATTGCCACTCGTTGGGTTCGGTTTCTCAAGTAGCTCTTAAACCATTCTAAGCTGGGGCCTATGATTCCTAATTTAACTAACTTGTACATAAGTTGTTCTCTATCGATTGCATCGAATGCTTTAGCGATATCGAGTAGTATGAGAGCACCTTTCTTGTTCTTGTCCCTAATGTCGTAAAGGTCCGTGGTTAGTGCAAATACCGCATCATTTACCCCTTTATTTTTGCGGAAACCAAATTGGTTCATGTTTATTGAATTGTTCTCTTCAAGATATGAGTACAGCAGATTTTTCACGAATTTCTCCAGTATTTTGGACAGCGTGCTTAACATAGAGATTGGTCTATAATTTCCGAGTTCACCCACCGTCCCGCCTTTGAAAATTGGGATGACCTTTGCAGCTTTGAATGCTTCAGGGAATGTTGCTGTTGTGAGACTAGATTGTATATGTGAAGAAGAGGTTTTTTCAGACTCGTTATATGGTTTTTTATAAGATGTACCTGGATGCCGTCTATACCTGGTGACGAGGATCCCTTCATAGTTTGTAGCAGTTTGTCGAGATCTGTCTCCGTCATCATTCTAAGAGAAAAGATTGTGTCCGCCACCTCATTTGAAGGCGGAGGATCTGGGGGCTTCTGAATATTTGAGAATTTCGCAGCGAGCTTTTCTCCTACTTGGGGGAAAATATGAGTTTAGTGAATCGCAAGCTTTTTTACGCGCTACATTTTCCGGGACGTGATCATTTTTCATTATTTCTTTGATCAGTGGACATTCTGATTTATTTCTTCCGTTTGTTCCTCGTATTGCAGATTTGATAGTGTCCCAAGTTTTTTTCATATTACCTTGGGCTTTCTCTATTTCATTGGCAAAGTATGTCTTCTTCGCTGCTCTTATTAACTCCTTTACTTTATTTCTATAACGATTTGATTTTTCCTTTAAATTGAAATTTAGTATTAATGATACAATTGTGTTGAAATTGATAGAAGGTAATCAAGTCATCTTCCAACTATCATCCAAGGTTAAGCGAAATCGAACGACTAGAGTGTGAACAAATGGAGCATAATGAAATTTACGTCTACCCATGAGCAGAATGAAATGTTGATTTGGCAACAATGAAACTGATATAGGACCATTGACAACCTAACCCGCGCATCCTCTGACCATTTCATGGAAATCGGATGAAAACAGTGGAAATTAATGTCGTTACAAGGACTTCACGTAGGGGCATGCGCAGTAGCTATTAATGATACAATAGTGTTGAAATTGATTTTGGATGATCAATTTGTCATCCCCCAACTATCATCCGACTTTGAGTGAGATCGGACGACTAGGGCGTGAAAAAATAGAGCGTAATGTAATTTAGGCTTGTGCATGCGCAGAGATTTTGATTTTGCGTATTGATTTTGCATTAATGAAACTGATGTGGGATCGTCTACCCCCGAGCCCGCTCATTCCCTGAAAATTGCATCCAGATTGGATGGAAAATAAGCCTTTTACATGGTTTCATATTGGGGCATGCGCAGTAATTATTATTGATACAATCATCGTGAAATTGATATAAGATGATCAAATTTTCATCCACCAACCATCATACAAATTTGAAGGAGATCGAACGGCTAGGGCGTGAGAAAATGATGCTTGGTAGAATTTACGTTTGCGCATGCGCAGAGTGAGGTATTGAGTCAAGAACGATGGAACTGATAGGGGACCATCTACTCCCTAGCCCGCACATTCCTAAAAATGTAATCAAAATACGATGAAAACTGTGGAAAGTAAGCTTTTTGCAAAGATTTGCGGGCACACGACAGACAGACAGACACACACACACACTCACACACACGTTTTTTTTAGCCTCCCCTCAAAGACGGAGGGGGCACGCCATTAAATTGAAAATAAACAAATGAAATAAAAAAAGTGGGGAGGACGCCCAGGTTTACCCGACGCCGGCTCTAGGGATAAGGGAAGTTTGCAGGACGAGGAGGAAGAATGGGATGAAAGGACTTGCCCCTATAAAATGACCACCAGTTCAAGTAAGAACCCCTCAGGACGCGGGTGGTGATACCACGGAATACTGCTGCCGAGAAGTACACTCTCACACACACACACACACACACACACACACACACACACACACACACACACACACACACACACGCACACGCACGCACACTCACACACGCGCACATGCGCACGCGCACACACACACGCACGCACGCACGCACGCACGCACGCACGCACGCACGCACGCACGCACACACGCACACACACACACACACACGCACGCACGCACGCACGCACACACACACTTTTTTTTTTTTTTTTTTTTTTTACAAAACTCCCCTCAAAGGCGGAGGGGGCACACCATTAAATTGAAAAAAGAAACAAATGAATAAATGACAAGTGGGGAGGACGCCCAGGTTTACCCGACGCCGGCTCTAGGGATAAGGGAAGTTGCAGGACGAGGAGGAAGAATGGGATGAAAGGAATTGCCCCTATAAAATGACCACCAGTTCAAGTAGGAACCCCTTAGGACGCGGGTAGTGATACCACGGAGCACTCCCGCTGAGATGCCCAACTCGAGTAACTCCGTGGCGCTTTTCCCGCCCCACATCCCGCGCCATGACACGGTCCCGGCAATGACCTTGATGTTATTAGGTGCCACTCCTTTTAGCTCAGATATCGCTTGGCGCTGACCATTTCTATCATATTTGCTTTTCTTAGCCCACCAGGGCACACACACACACACACACACACACACACACACACACACACACACACAGACACACACACATATAAACAGACAGACAGACAGTCACGGAACCAAAGTTGTTCAGAATGGTCTAAAACGTAAAATGCGAGTGGAAATTTTGATTTTGGAGACCAAACATTTTTTTTCTCCCGAAAGTGAAAAACAATGCTCCCCCTACCTTTAGTTAGACTCGGAAGCAATATGAAACAGTGAGCACTTACCTAATAATTTAAAATCTGATGCGATGAATTTCGTCTTCATATCGTGTCACGAGGTCTCAGAACGCTTGTCGCTTGTTGAAGAGGGCCAACAACCACGTGAAGTACTTCGCGCTACATTTGAAGGTGCCGTCTACATACAGTACAGCCAAACGGGCCAGAAACTGCAAATTGCTTTCAGTTGAAAACATGACGAGACATTTAGATTCGCTGCTCTAAAGAAAGAAAGGTTCATATTCATTAGTTTAAACGTTCTTAGTTTCTATAGCGGCGCGCACTTCGCACAAATTTTTCGGCAATTTCGGGCGGCGGAGAAAACTGGCGCGATGTACATTGCGACTAACGGAACGCACTTCTGTTTTAGTCATGTCTGTTATTCTTAATTGGTATTTTTACGAATGCAAAAGTTTGCTTGGCCACTCATTCATTCGGTTTATTGCCTTTCTTTTTAATGAGTTACTTAATTGCTGCCGTAGTACCACTGAGTCATCTTCTCGCTAGTGATAATGAACCAACGAGCTGTCCACTATGCCACCTTTCCCGTCAAATTTCACAAATTCCTTACACGTTTTTTTTTTTGTTGGTACACCGGTACTTTTTTAAATCATTGGCCATATTGTATTCGAATCTAAATTTAAACCCGTCTATCAATTTCAACATTCCAAGGCACTTTTCCAATATACAGATCTGCACGCACCGATAGTCGCGATAATGCTGATTGGCCATCCTATCTTTCACACAAGTCACAACAGGCAGGTTGTTATTATTGCAGTTATCTTTTGGGTAGTTGCCCCAGCGCAGCTAACATGTACTTCTAACATTTCACTGAGGGCATTAAGTGCCGTTGAGCTGCTTAGAGTTAATCGGACCTTAATGTTTGTGAAGTAAAATATATTTTTCTAATTGAATCATGTGTGCAAGTTTTTAGGTCTGGTATCAATAGTGATCACATAGCCCGGTTATCGAGCTCTAGAACAACAGCTATGTCTAATATTTCGCTGCCACAATGCCATACTGAATTTTATCGGCGAAATTCATATGTTCGAGCATTGAAATTTTTCTATACCACAAAATTAATCCCTTTGACTTTCGCTCCGCTGATTCTCTTAAAAAACATTTATTTCATATTTTGGGAAATGGCGTATAATTTTTATGTATAGGTATGTAATTTTATGAAGTGGGTATAATTTTAATTTTATGTTCTTCATTCGTGATTCTTCAAGCTTGACTTTTTTTTTTTTTGGTGACACCTTTTTGTGAATAATATTAATAATTGAGGTGTAAGCAACGTCAGGACTCCACCTGGGAACTCAAGTTCATCTGAATTTAAACCAAAGTGTGCAAACTGTAATCTTGTGAATTTTCAAATTTAGTTCTTTATTTAATTTTGACTTTAATAATGCACATTTTCTTTTCTCATTTTGTACATTATCCAAAGTTTTATATTTTTTGCCAATAAATAAATAAATAAATACCTAAATAAATACCTAATCCTCTTAATCCGCGCATATCACCTGTACCCGTCAGTTCATAATAAATTTAAGACTGAAATCTTTAGCAATATAGAAACTAATTATTTTTATCATACCAAGGCCTAAATATGAAACCTACTAGTTTCTTTCGATCAAGTGCATATAGATATCCAACGTTTAAACACAACTCCATACGTATTACAACCAATGACGTCTCCCGGAAATACGGTAAATATTAATTTGAATAAATCAATAAATAATTGATAATATCAATTAAACTGCTCATGATTCAAAACGGCCAATTCACGAAACGATAGCCCAAGGTCAATAATTTTCATCCAGCCTCAAGATTCTAAAGATAGGTTTTTGAAAGAACGCAACAAACTCACTGCCGACAGGAATATTTTTCATTCGGCCACTTTGAAGTCTTTTCCAATGGGAACAGCTAATACATCCTGGGTTCTCTAGGAAAGAATATCTATTTCTCACTAACGGTTTTCGTCTAGCGGGACCCGGGAGGTAGTTTTGCGATATTTCGTGAGAATATTCAGAGGGTTCTCCTTTGAACTTTGGTGAGGATGCATGTTCTACAATTTTGAGTGTAAGGAACCTCCAATGGAACAATATTGTGTTGTAAAAGTGCTTCAACCTTGAAAGAGAAATGAATGATGACTTCCTATTTTGATTTGACCTTCACTCAAATTTGAGTTATAACGGAGTCGGAGTCTGCAAGTGTGCTATTCGATACAGCGTGAAAAATAACGATGAGACCGACCCCAAACACGTTGAAGGGTCGTTCTTCAAAAAAACGTTTAATTTGTTTGAAAAAACGAAGTTTTTTAATACAAAAATAATTATCATTCCTATTGGGAAAAACAAAAATAAAATTGATAATACTAGTGGAAAGCTGAAATTTCGGGGGAGTTTTTCCCAGTTATGGAAATAGGAAAACTTTATTTTCCAAAGAGCGTAAAGCCATTGAGAAAATAGTTGCACCTTGTACAATAATATTTCTTTCCTTCGGCACAAGTTTTCCCACTGCTCTCTGAGGTACTTATATATATATATATATATATATATATATATATATATATATATATATATATATATATATATATATATATATATATATATATATATATATATATATATCTGGACCTTAGTGCAACACTATACTATGTCAATTTTTAGCGAAAATTGGTGTATGCCTTAAAATGAAAGGTCCAAGTGTCATCTTTCAGTACCGCGAACAATCAATGTCGCATTGTTACTAGATAACAAGAAAACTTGAATGGCCAATACTATGTCAGTCGCCAGATGTGAAAAATATTACTGCAACAACGTACTATATAGAGATAGGATTTTG